>JAFMOC010000047.1:1045000-1162500 GCA_019802505.1 Corydoras sp. C115
AACAGAAAAGGGCCTTCCCCAAACTACTGCATGCAGTTCAAAATACATGACTTGTGGCAATATGTTCAATAATCCCAATACTTCCATCCAGCCATTATCTTCCGCTTTTGTCCTCTATTAGGGTCGCGGGGGGGGGGTTCCCCATGCCCATCCAGGGGAGAACGTCTCGGGCACTGGGCAGATACACCCAGGACAGGGCGCCAATTTATCGCTGGGCACACACTCACTCACACAGACACACTCTATATGGGGCAATTTGGAGAATTCAATTGACTTGATCCATGTTTTTGGACTGTGGGGAGGAGAGGAAACTCCACCCAGACTGGGATTTGAACCGGGAATCCCTAGCGCTGAGAGGCGAACGTGCTAACCACTAAGCCACTGTGCCGCCCCTTTTTAAAAAAAAAATATATATTTTTTTTTATTTTTATAACAGGTATTTGTTAAAAAGATGGGTCTTTAGTAGTTTCTTAAAACTGCTTAGTGATTCTGCCTTACGGACAGAGTTGGGAAGAACGTTCCACCATTTTGCAGTGGTGAACGCCATGGAGTGAGAATGAGCTCCTCGGTGAGGTGGAACCGCCAGGCGGTGATCATCACTGGAGCTAAGTGAACGAGTCGGAGTGTATTTTGAAAAGATAGAGTTGAGGTAAGGGGGGGAAGATCCAGAAATGGTTCTGTAGGCAGAATCAGTGACTTGTACTGAATGCAGGAGCTACAGGGAGCCAATGGAGAGAAATGAGTAGTGGAGTGACATGAGTTCTTGGGCTGGTTAAACACGAGTCGGGCTGCAGAGTTTTGAATTAGTTGTAGAGGTCTGATTGTGGAAGCTGGGAGACCGGCAAGTAACACATTACAATAATCAAGCCGGGATAGGATGAGGGCTTGAACTAACAGCTATGTAGCATGTTCAAACTCTATTCGGTTCATAGCATTAATACCTCTGTAGTGCTGTGGTTGGTCTTGGTGGTGTCATAGGCTATAGTCTATGTCTGTTTTGCTCCCTCTGGGTCAGGATCTATAGAACGATGCATTTTGATTTATTCCCGCTAATTTAAAAGCTAAATGTCCTGACGCTGTGAATACAGTCAGCTTTACCAACCAGATGTGCATCAACAACTCTTCTTCTGACGACCTCAATAGCATGGCATCATCATTCTATTAACAGATTTTATTTCTACAGGTTAGTGTTGATTTAATATTATGCTGACTTGACCTTAGCGACACACCTAGTTGTGGAACTTCCCTCACTGTCAGCGTTTACTGGAAGACTGACTACCGGCTTTGTAATGTTTTTATTAATGTGATTGGATCGGATTTGTACCTGCATGCTTCGGTATTTGTCTCTGGCTTCACTGATCATCTCCAACGACTTTTTAAAAAAAAAATTTTTTTTAAAGAACGTCAGGGCGGCACGGTGGCTTAGCGGTTAGCACGTTCGCCTCTCAGCGCTAGGGATTCCCGGTTCGAATCCCCATCTGGGTGGAGTTTCCATGTTCTCCCCGTGTCCGCGTGGGTTTCCTCCGGGTTCTCCGGTTTCCTCCCACAGTCCAGAAACATGGATCAAGTCAATTGAGTTCTCCAAATTGCCCCATATAGAGTGTGTTTGAGTGTGTGAGTGTGTACCCAGCGATGGATTGGCGCACTGTCCTGGGTGTATCTGCTCAGCGCCCGAGACGTTGTCCCCTGGATGGGCATGGGGAACCCCACCGCGACCCTAATAGAGGATAAAGCGGAAGATAATGAAGGAATGAATGAATCATGTAGGTCAGACAGCCTTCTGGTTCTGTTCTGTAGTGTAATTCTGGGTTCGGTTGTGCAAATTGTGTCAGAATCTCATCTCGTGTCATTACCTTCAGCTTAGACCTTTACTATGGTCGGGGAGAACATTTCGGACGCTGGGCAGGTACACCCAGGACAGGGTGGCAATCCATTTCTGGGCACACACTCACACAATATATATATATATATATATATATATATATATATATATATATATATATATATATATATATATATATATATATATATATAGGTGCAGCCAATTCACCTTGAATCCATGTTATTAAACTAAGGAAGGAGACCAGAGAACCTGGAGAAAATCCACGTGGACTTGAGGACAAAATGGAAACCCAGATCAGGATTCAAACCTGAATTCCCAGCATCGTGATACGTGTTATAACAGCTTCCACTCAAATGTGGAGGAAATTTGGCCTCTCAGCGCTAGGAAATCCCGGTTCGAATCCCCATCTGTGTGGAGTTTCCATGTTCTCCCCGTGTCCGCGTGGGTTTCTTCCGGGTTCTCCGGTTTCCTCCCACAGTCCAAAAACATGGATCAAGTCAATTGAATTCTCAAAATTTCCCCATATAGAGTGCGTCTGTGTGAGTGAGTGTGTGCCCAGCGATGGATTGGCGCCCTGTCCTGGGTCTGTCTGCCCAGCGCCCGAGACGCTCTCTCCTGGATGGGCATGGGGAACCCCACCGCGACCCTAATAGAGGATAAAGCGGGAGATGATGAATGAATGAATTAATGAATCTAAAAGATCATTTATGAGGTCAGACACTGATGATGGATTAGAGCACCTGCTCACAGTCTGCATTCTAGTTCATCCTTAAAACAAGGCCTACTTTACATACTGATCACAGCTAGTACCTACCGCTTAGTAGGCCATGTCTTAGTAGGTATGTCTTGTCTATGCATACAGATAAGTGTACACGTGTATAAGACGTTCTAACCCGTTGCAGCCTGGCTGGAGTGTCACGTAGCACCACGATGGTAGTGGCCTACCTGATGACCGTCACCAACTATAGCTGGGAGGAGTGTCTGTCTGCAGTTAAGGCTGTGCGGTCCTTCGTAGGTCCTAACCATGGGTTCCAGCAGCAGCTGCAGCAGTTCCAGAAGACGCAAGTATCCGAGGTATGTAGCCTTTATGTAAATTTAATCCTAATGAACACAGGACATTTTAAACAGCATACAATCACAGGCCACTTTATTAGATTCATCTCCACTTCATATGGATGCAGTTTGTACCCAAGTTCAAGTTCAAGTAATTTATTTATATAGCACTTTTTACAACAGTACATTGTCACAAAGCAGCTTTACAGAATGAAAAGCCTTTAAACCCCCAAAGAGCGAGCCAAAGCGACAGTGGCAAGAAAAAAAACTCCCTGTTATGTTGTTATTTAAGGAAGAAACCTTGGGAGGACCAAGGCTCAGTGGGGGACTCATCCTCCTTGAGCGGCCAGGCAGCAACAACAATGTAGGACACTAATGTACAGATATTAACAAATGGAAAAACCAACAACTGGAAAACTACATGTACCTCTATAGTTACATTCTGTAATCTATTTCTCTAGATACTTATGTGTATGTTATTCATTTATATATAAATATATATTTATGTATGTCAATGTTATGCTGCTTCAACGCGAATATGATTAACGTCTGAGTTTGTTATCAGTCATATTTGGGACCTTTCTGACTGTAAACCTTTTCCGTAATGGACCCCTCAGGTTAAAGTAGTTTTCGTCAATGAAGTCATAAGCACACATTGCCGAAAACGACTTCAACCTGAGGCAAGGAAGGAAAAAAAGGGTTTGTGTTGTTAGTTTCCTGCCAGATTGTCTGCCACCTTTGCCTTAGATGCATGACGCAATCCCTTGTACAGTCCCACAACATGTTGAGACTGAGAGCCGGAGCACTTCTCACGTCTTGTGGACAATCCTAATATAGAAATAATGAAGTACAACGGCAGTGTGGGTTTGCGTTGCCAGCTGGTGTTGAATGCTGAACACCAGTGAAGGTGAGGTTTCGTCGAAGTGATAGATGTTGAGATTTTATAATGAATACAACATGTATCAGTGATGTGTTCATACTGAATGCCCCCTTTATTTAAGACAGATAGATGAATAGATAGAATATTTTATCCTGCAGGAAATTTAACAGCCAGTAGCAAAAAGCACAGTAACACTTCAGTAATGAAAATATTACAGATAATTCTAACATGCATACATTATCTTCTGCTTAATCTTATTCTTGGGGCAATTTAGAATACTAATTTACCTTGAATCCATTATTTTGGACTGTGGGTAGAAACTGGAAAACCAGAAGGAAACTCACATGGACATTAGAACATGGAATCTCCATCCATTCGAACCTGAATCCCCAGTGCTGAGAGGAGAACGTGCAAACCACTAAGCCACCATGTCACCAAATATCCATCCATTATCTTCCGCTTTATCCTCTATTAGGGTCACGCGGTGGGGGGTTCCCCATGCCCATCCAGGGGAGAACGTCTCGGGCGCTGGGCAGATACACTCAGGACAGGGCACCAATCTATCACTGGGTACACACTCACTCACACAGACATGCACGCTCTATATGGGGCAATTTGGAGAACTCAATTGACTTGATCCATGTTTTTGGACTGTGGAAGGAAACCGGAGAACTCGGAGGAAACCCACACGGACACGGGGAGAACATGGAAACTCTACCCAGATTGGGATTTTAACTGGAAATCCCTAGCGCTGAAGGAGAACATGCTAACCACTAAGCCACCGTGCCCTGTGTCGCCAAATAATAACATATAATTAAAATATTACAAATGAGGAAAGGAACAAAAGCAATTCAGGCCATCGCAGTTAGGAGGGCAGTGAAGCAATATGATGAAATGCCCATCCAGGGGAGAACGTTTCGGGCCTAGGACAGGATGCCAATCTATCACTGGGCACACACTCACTCACACAGACATGCACACATACACACTCTATAGGGGGCAATTTGGAGAACTCAATTGACCTTGATCCACGTTTTTGGACTGTGGGAGGAAACCGGAGAACCCGGAGTAAACCCACACAGACACGGGGAGAACATGGAAACTCCACCCAGATTGGGATTCCAACCAGGAATCCGCAGCACTGAGAGGAGAACATGCTAACCACTAAGCCACCGTGCCGCAATCCCAATACTTATGTTCATATAATTTAATTTATTGATCTGGGGCCTAAGGGGACTCATCAGCCACTTTATTAAGAGACACCTCTTTGTTGCTGCACTCCACTCCACATACTGTATAGATAAACTTTATGGTTCTGCAATGACAGATACTTGTTTTATGGTTTTTCTACAGAGGGTGTGGTAGCTCAGTGTTTAGGGTGTTGGGCTATCAATCAGAAGGTTGTGGGTTCAAATCCAATGAAGGTCCAGTAAAGTTCCCAACCTTCATTGCTCCAGGGCTACTGTACAAACCCTGTGTTCTGACCTAAACCAAGTTGAGATATTTGTAAGTGGCTTTGGATAAAAGCAATGCGATGCAAATGCAATACATACTCAATAGTCCCGCTCAGGACCGCTATAGCATGTGTTCATGTGTGTTTTGCTGGTGCCAAATTGTCGTACTTTTGTCAGTGAATAATACCCTTCTAGTACCCTTAATAGCATGTGTTCATGTGTGTTGTCCATCCATTATCTTCCGCTTTATCCTATATTAGGGTCAGGGGGGGGGGGTTCCCCATGCCCATCCAGGGAAGAACGTTTCGGGTGCTGGGCAGATACACCCAGGACAGGGTGCCAATCTATCGCTGGGCACACACTCACTTACACAAACACACTCTATATGGGGCAATTTGGAGAACTCAATTGACTTGATCCATGTTTTTGGACTGTGGGAGGAAACCGGAGAACCCGGAGGAAACCCACGTAGACACGGGGAGAACATGGAAACTCCACCCAGATGGGGATTCGAACTGGGAATCCCTAGTGCTGAGAGGAGAACATGCTAACCACTAAGCCCCCATGCCGCCCTCATGTGTGTTGTGCTGGAGCCAAATTGTCAGTAGCCCCCACTTTCATGTGACAGGAAATTATTCATAGTTTGGTAAGTAATCTGCTAAAGAATATAGAATATCAGTCACAAGATTCAATTCAATAATAACAGAACAGGGAGTTTTTTCTTGCCGCTGTCGCTTCGGCTTGCTCTTTGGGGGTTTAAAGGCTTTTCTTTCTCTGAAGCTGCTTTGTGACGATGTACTGTTGTAAAAAGCGCTATAGAAATAAATGACTTGAACTTGAACTTAAATTACTTGAGCTTTTTTGGCTCAACGAAAGGAAATTTGGCGTGCACATCTATTTTGTTTCTCACTTGCCGGAGAGTTTGCGCATCGTCAGAGCTGATGTGTGAAGGTGAGAGCGAGAGGTTTTCCTGTTTGTCGGGCCCATTGTATTCTTCACATATGCAGCTGCAGCTCCTCTATATAGAGGCGAGAGCAGTGCTGGTGGGTGCTTCATACGACGAGCCGAACGCTGCACATGGGTGGATGCGCTCGAGTGAACTAGGGGAACTCAAGGGGACTTGCTAAAATTGCATTATATCAGTGTTGCTCATCACGTGGAGGCTTAAGCCTTGCAAAATTACCCTTTCTGAAATATGGTTTAAAGCATTATTATATACCCGAGCGTCCTCATTACTGTGATTTTCAGGAACTGATAGTTTTATGAGGGGATTTACTTTTTTACAATTTTAACAGGGGATTTAAACATATAGATTATATTTGGCTACTATAATGCAAAAGAACCTTATGCAAGCCCCGTGTGTATAGTTTCCGCTCAGTCATTGTGGTAGGGGTGCAATGCTTGTTTTTAAGACAGAAACCTCCAGGTATGTTTTATTACAATTTGGAACATACAGTATCATAAGTTCTTCCACACCTTGTTTTAACTCCACTTATTGTCCTTTGTATCAGTTAAAGATGAGCTTATCATGAAGATAAACTTTGTAGATCTACAATTATAGGCTTGTGGTTTGATTCCTGGTCCCACCAAGTACTATGGATGAAGAGCCCTTGAGCAAGGCACCTAACGCCAATTGCTGCCCTCCGCTCTGGGCACATTGCTCACTTCACTCAGTGTGTGTATATATATATATATATGTGTGTGTGTGTGTGTGTGTGTGTGTGTGTGTGTGTGTTTCACTGGACGGATGGTTTAATGTGGAGGACAAAAAAAAAATATATAGATCACTTTACAGACTGTAGTCCATGTGTTTGTGTTGTACAGTACATACTGTGTTAGTCCCCTGTACTCTGTTCTAATGGTCAGGACCCCAATAGTAGCACCACAGAACAGGTATTATATGGATGGTGCATTATTCTCAGTGTCACTGAGGTGTTTAGATGAAACAACAGCAGCACTGCTGCACTAAAACCCCCTCACCACATCAGTGTCACTGCAGAACCGACAATAATCCACCACCTTAATTATATTCTGTGATGCTCCTGACTAATAGAGAACAGAGAACCAACAGGTGACAAAAACAGAAAACAGATGGACTACAAACTGTGATTGTAACTACAAAGTCCATCTATAAGGTAGGTGGAGAAAATGGACAATGGAGTGATGATCGGCGTCTAAACTGTATGGTGAGGCACTAATTAGACTGTTTAACTTTAAATGTGTAACATAACTTTCATTTTAATACAAACTCTTACAATTTCATAATTAAAATTTAATTGTACAATATTGTATTTGGTGCAATACTTTTTAGTTTATATGACTCACATTGAATACATTTTTACACAATGTAATATAATTTATATGTTTGTAACTTGCCACCGACACTTATCTTATTTTGTATAGAATTTGAATTTTTGTACTTAATCTTAATCGTAACCTTCAACTTAATTAATTTTTTTTTTTTATTATTATTATTTTTTTTAAGTACGTATCCTTTATACGTGAAAACTGCAATTTTCCCCCGGAATGGATTAAGAAAGTATTCTGATTCTGACAAAAGCATACATGGTGTTTTGGAACCATGTATTTTTAAACATGGTGTTTTGGAACCATACAAGGATTTTGGAAGTTTATATAGCTTCCAAAATCCACTAACCGGATCTTGTATAATAACAGCAGGTTAATTTGGATAAATGGGACGAGCAACAGGCTTCTTTAAACAATCACGGTAATGAGGACCGAACACAAGCTTATGGTCGATTTAAGATGAAACCCTACTTTTAAAGGCCAATTCCTGCATATTGCACTTTCAATACATTGTTTTTGTGTGTGTGTGTATGTGTGTGTGTGTGTGTAGGTAGGTAGTGGCAGGAGAACCGAAACAATGTAGGAATAAACCAATGGACAGTTAGATAGACCATTACAGGGCATTGCATCAGTTTTCTTAAGAACTAATGGGAAACACTTAATACATCACTGTATTCTTGTCCCTTTGTTTACATTTGTGCAATAATCTGGATTACAGATGGTTCACACTAATTTAATGTCATTGAAATACTCTCATCCAGTAGTCGGTTCCACTTCTTGTTTATGTTGCGTGGCTTTTACTTTACTTTCCCTTTCTGTCTGGGAAATAAGTGCAAGTGAAGCAATGAACATATCACCTCCTCCTGCATCCCCTTCATTCAGCCAGACTGATGCTGTGCACTTTGAAAAGCTGATGCAACAATTGATTATCTAATCAGCTCGGTAGAAGCCCTTTATCACCCCGGTCCCTGACTTCTTGTTTTCAGATTGCTTAAGTGACATTTTGTTAAAAATCTGTTTATTTCTGTCTCTCTCTCTCTCTCTCTCTCTCTCTCTCTCTCTCTCTCTCTCTATATATATATATATATATATATATATATATATATATATATATATTATTTCTCTCTCTCTCTCTCTCTCTCTCTCTCTCTCTCTCTCTCTCTCTCTCTCTCTATATATATATATATATATATATATATATATATATATATATATATATATATATATATATATATATATATACATATATACAGTATATATATATATTTATTCATTATCTCTCGCTTTATCCTCTATTAGGGTTGCGGTGGGGTTCCCCATGCCCATCCAGGGGAGAACGTCTCGGGCGCTGGGCAGATAGACCCAGGAATCCATCGCTGGGCACACACTCACTCACACAAACACACTCTATATGGGGCAATTTGGAGAACTCAATTAACTTGATCCATGTTTTTGGACTGTGGGAGGAAACCGGAGAACCCGGAGGAAACCCACGCAGACACGGGGAGAACATGGAAACTCCACCCAGATGGGGATTCGAACCGGGAATCCCTAGTGCTGAGAGGCGAACGTGCTAACCACTAAGCCACCGTTTATATATATATATATATATATATATATATATATATATATATATATATATATATATATATATATATATATATATATATATTTATTATTATTATTATTTTTTTTTACAATAGTACATTGTCTCAAAACAGCTTTAGTGTCTATTTAAAACCAGGTGTGTTGAATTAATAACAGATTAACTGATTTGGTTCAGTCACTAACTTTAGGTGCAACATCTCTAACGTTCTCTGCTGTAACATCCAGGTAGACCGTAATCAGGTTGTGTCCATTGTTAACTATGATTGAGGTGTGATTGTAATCATATCTATAGAGAATCATAGGCTCACGGATCGGATAAGACTCACACACAATGAAATAACTATTACACCAGGCCACACACTTAAGTCATGGCATGGGCTGTTAGCATTTTTCCACAGTCCGGGAAAAAGTTCTTGCATGGAAAGCTACAGGAAGTCCGTCCTACCTCACGCCTTCTTAATCTCGCTTGAAAACTGATCCGGGGATTCCCCCTTCACCCGCCCCATGTGGATCCAGCCAAATTCCAGCTGCCTCAGGCCAACTGAGTAACGCTGACGTGTTCAGATGATGAAAATCGTTCTCCTAATATGGTTTTTGAAATGGGATTTATTTATTTTTCTTTCCAGCAGGCCACGTTATAGTTTGAGATTCCAGTAGACTGAACTTTGTTACTCAACAGTGAACTAAACTTTGGCCCTCGCACTCCTTTCATTTTCACTTATCCCCGTCTGCCCTTTCTCTTGCACTCTATTTTTAGTATCGCGCTTGGCTGCGGACGAACTACCGACCCAACCCATTCAAAGACCAGGAGCAAGTGTCTGCTTTACTCGCTCGATACACCGAGCAACAGGTCCAGGAACAGCGACGAAGAGGGGTGGATTGGATGGACCAGGCCACCGGCGCTCACTCGCTTCCCTATAACAGCTTCCACAGTCCGGGCTGCAACAGATGAACAGATGCTCCTATAACCTTTCTAACTGCTGCTACCTGTAAATCTTTAGACAGAAAAATTGACTCTTTACTGCCATTAGCAGAGGCTTTTCATGGTGTATGAGTGAAATACTCTAGAACCCTGAATGGATCTTGACTCAGCTTCCAGTCATTTATTTTTGAAGCAGCCTGATTCACTCTCATATGCAATTAATTAGTTTTTTAAACAGTAATCTGAGGTTCTTGATCTGTATCTTTTGTTGCTGTACATCTGTCCTGTATGGGTTGTAGACATCATTAGCACACTGTATATCATCAATTTACAGCAAATTCCTATGTTGTTTTTTTTTGCAAATCCCATGTTAATTAAACACTATTTATAGAGCAGACCGCTGAATGAACTGCATGTCACTGAATGCAAGCATGGGTATCAGTCTATAGAACAAAGACTGAGACTATTATTTATTATTATTATGTCTTATAATAAGGTTTGAAGAATTGAGGAACAGGATTTTAGGGTGGCCGCCACCCCCAGCATCTCGCTGGGCGGGTATAAGGAACACCTCAGACGAGCAAAAACCTCAACCTGTGCTCACATCCTGAAAAGGGCCCTGAACATGTGACTGCCCCGTTTCCAAGATCCGCTTTTATGGTTTCCAGATGAGATTTAACTTCCTGGCTGCAGGTTAGACCCCAGATTGGCATATAACCTTTTTGGAACGTGCCAATTTGGTTTAATATGCTGCAGAACCCAAAGTATGTGGACACCGTGCATCAAGATGATGTGAAAATTGGGATTCTTTTCTAAATTACGTGTTTTGGACTGAAGGCTGTATTTCAGTCCATACAGTCAATCTGTTTAAAAGGAAAACAGGTGTTTTTTATGAACTGGGTTGCTGTGTTCTCCTCTCTGAGGGCAGAATTTCACTAGGACCAAAAAGGGTCAGGATCATTTATTATTGAGTCGAAACGCAAAAGCCAGCATCAATAAAACACCCATACGATGAAATCCAATGGGTCAACCTTCTATGTCGAAGGCAACGTGTTTGTTTTGCCACTGACCGACTCAAAAGTTATGAGTTTTTACAAATACAAATTCTTGATACACATTACAGTCTCCTGGGTTAGGACAGCAGTTAGCGCTCTTCCCTCACAGTGTGAAGGTCCTGGGTTTAATTCTCTGTAGGGGCTAAAGAAATCCCTTTCAGAGTCTGCATATCCTCCATGTGCCTGTGTAGCTTTTAAGGTAAATTGGAACCATTACATTTTCTTAGACATTAGGGATGTACTCTTCTAAGCAGGAGGAGAAGAGGAAGGGAGGTTTGAGAGGTTTATGGATGCGGTGAGGCAGGACAACGCTCAGGACAGGGCACGATTTGAGAATAGATATCCACTGTAGCGACCCCTAGTGAAAACAGCTGAAAAAAGAAGGGCGTCGGTGTAACACATCTTACGACCCCGAGGCAAACCAAATGGTCCTTCATTGTGAATCTACTACGATGATCGGAGTGAGCTGCAGCATCTCAGGTTGGTGAGACGTTACAGGTACATTTTTACAAGTAATTACAATTTAATTATATAGCGCTTCCTACATTGTCACAAAGCAGCTTTAAAGTGTTCTAAACCTTTAAACCCCCAAAGAGCGCATATATATATATATATATATATATATATATATATATATATATATATATATATATATATATATATATATATTTAAAATGTGTGTGTGTGTGTATATGTATATATTTATGTGTGTGTGTGTGAGTATATATATATATATATATATATATATATATATAGGGCAGCTCGGTGGCTTTGTGGTTAGCATGTTCTCCTCTCAGTGCTAGGGATTCCCGGTTCGAATCCCAATCTGGGTAAAGTTTCCATGTTCTCCCCATGTCCGCGTGGGTTTCCTCCGGGTTCTCGGGTTTCCTCCCACAGTCCAAAAACATGGATCAAGTCAATTGAATTCTCCAAAATTGCCCCATATAGAGTTTGCGTGTCTGTGTGAGTGAGTGTGGGCCCAGCGATGGATTGGCGCCCTGTCCTGGGTCTATCTGCCCAGCGCCCGAAACGTTCTCCCCTGGATGGGTATGGGGAACCCCCCCTCCCCACAACCCTAATATAGGATAAAGTGGAAGATAATGGATGGATATATATATATACAGTATATATATATATATATATATATATATATATATATATATATATATATATATATATATATATATATATATATATAAACCACTTTATAAGGTTCACTTTCATGTTTCTACTCAATAGGTATAGTAGTTGAATTGTTTGAATGTTGGGTTATAGGTTTGAAGGTTGTAGGTTCGAACCCAAAGTCCTACCCTCATTGCTCCAAAGGACATTGTATCATTGCTGACCCAATGTTCTTACCCAATACATTCGTTTTGGATTCAAATGACGTCATAACATAAAAGGTGGATGGAAATGGGGCATCATGGTGACTTAGTGATTAGCACATTGTCCTCTCAACGCTGGGGATTCCCGATTCGAATCCCAATCTGAATGCTCTGAATTGCTCCATAGAGAGTGTGTCTGTGTGAGTTTGTGTGTGAGTGTCTGAGTCCAAAAACATGGATTCAAGGCAAATTAAATGCTCAGCTATGGATTGGTGCCCTGCCCTGCAGTGGCAGTGGCTCATAGAGCAGATCAACAGCAATGCATACTCATGGCTGCTGTGGGAGGACGAGGCTAAAACCATGTTCCGTATACTATTCTATAATAAAGAGGTGGACGCGTCAATCTATGAAGTAGGTACCACAATCAGTGTGATGACCGTTTTAGATTAAAATAACGTCATATCATATGGAAGGTAGATGGAAATGGGGCAGCATGGTGGCTTTATCCTCTAGTTGGGTCGCGGTGGGGTTCTTCATGCCCATCCAGGGGAAAACGTTTCGGGCGCTGGGTAGATACACCCAGGACAGGGCACCAATCCATCAATGGGCACAGACTCACTCACACAGACACACTCTATATGGGGCAATTTTGGAGAATTCAATTGACTTCATCCATGTTTTTGGACTGTGGGAGGAAACCCATGTCGACACAGGGAGAACATGGAAACTCCACCCAGATTGGGATTCGAACCGGGATTCCCTGATTTGCTCCATAGAGAGAGTGTCTGTGTGAGTGAGTTTGCCCAGCTTTGGATTGACGCCCTGTCCTGGGTGTATCTTCCCAGCACCCAAACCATTCTCCCCTGGATGAGCATGGGGAACCTAGCAGACCCTAGTAGAGGATTCGGGGTTAGATAATGAATGAATGAATGATGGATGGGAATGTTCATTCATTAATTCATTATCTTCTGCTTTATCCTCTATTAGGGTCGCGCTGGGGTTCCCCATGCCCATCCAGGGGAGAATGTCTCGGGCGCTGGGCAGATACACCCAGAACAGGGCGCCAATCCATCGCCAAACACACTCTATATGGCGCAATTTGGAGAACTCAATTCACTTGATCCATGTTTTTGGACTGTGGGAGGAAACCCACGTCGACACAGGGAGAACATGGAAACTCCACCCAGATTGGGATTCGAACCGGGATTCCCTAGCGCTGAGAGGAGAACGTGCTGAGCACTAAGCCACCCGTCCTTTCAACACTGGTGATTTTATTCCCAATCTGAATGCTCTGAATTGCTCCATAGAGAGAGTGTCTGTGTGAGTGAGTTTGCCCAGCTTTGGATTGACGCCCTCTCCTGGGTGTATCTTCCCAGCACCCAAACCATCCTCCCCTGGATGAGCATGGGGAACCTAGCAGACCCTAGTAGAGGATTCGGGGTTAGATAATGAATGATGGAATGATGGATGGGAATGTTGTAACCAAAAAGCCACCTGTCCTCTCAACACTGGTGATTTTATTCCCAATCTGAATGCTCTGAATTGCTCCATAGAGAGAGTGTATGTGGGTGTGAGTTTGTGTGTTTGTGTCCAAGTCCAAAAACATTGATTCAAGGCAAATTGAATGCTCTGATTTGCTCCATAGAGAGAGTGTCTGTGTGAGTGAGTTTGCCCAGCTTTGGATTGACGCCCTGTCCTGGGTGTATCTTCCCAGCACCCAAACCATTCTCCCCTGGATGAGCATGGGGAACCTAGCAGACCCTAGTAGAGGATTCGGGGTTAGATAATGAATGAATGAATGATGGATGGGAATGTTCATTCATTAATTCATTATCTTCTGCTTTATCCTCTATTAGGGTCGCGCTGGGGTTCCCCATGCCCATCTAAGGGAGAACGTTTCGGGCGCTGGGTAGATACACCCAGGACAGGGCACCAATCCATCAATGGGCACAGACTCACTCACACAGACACACTCTATATGGGGCAATTTTGGAGAATTCAATTGACTTCATCCATGTTTTTGGACTGTGGGAGGAAACCCATGTCGACACAGGGAGAACATGGAAACTCCACCCAGATTGGGATTCGAACCGGGATTCCCTGATTTGCTCCATAGAGAGAGTGTCTGTGTGAGTGAGTTTGCCCAGCTTTGGATTGACGCCCTGTCCTGGGTGTATCTTCCCAGCACCCAAACCATTCTCCCCTGGATGAGCATGGGGAACCTAGCAGACCCTAGTAGAGGATTCGGGGTTAGATAATGAATGAATGAATGATGGATGGGAATGTTCATTCATTAATTCATTATCTTCTGCTTTATCCTCTATTAGGGTCGCGCTGGGGTTCCCCATGCCCATCCAGGGGAGAACGTCTCGGGCGCTGGGCAGATAGACCCAGAACAGGGCGCCAATCCATCGCCAAACACACTCTATATGGCGCAATTTGGAGAACTCAATTCACTTGATCCATGTTTTTGGACTGTGGGAGGAAACCCACGCGGACACGGGGAGAACATGGAAACTCCACCCAGATTGCGATTCGAACCGGGATTCCCTAGTGCTGAGAGGAGAACATGCCAACTACTAAGCCACCCGTCCTCTCAACACTGGTGATTTTATTCCCAATCTGAATGCTCTGAATTGCTCCATAGAGAGAGTGTATGTGGGTGTGAGTTTGTGTGTGTGTGTCCAAGTCCAAAAACATTGATTCAAGGCAAATTGAATGCTCTGATTTGCTCCATAGAGAGAGTGTCTGTGTGAGTGTGTTTGCCCAGCTTTGGATTGACGCCCTGTTCTGGGTGTATCTTCCCAGCACCCAAACCATTCTCCCCTGGATGAGCATGGGGAACCTAGCAGACCCTAGCAGAGGATTCGGGGTTAGATAATGAATGAATGAATGATGGATGGGAATGTTGTGGGATTTAATGATGGGCTGTCTGCTCACTCGGCTGTGTGGGTTTTGTGGAGTCTCACGTTTCTATTGATGATTCTTCTTCTCGCAGGCATTACGGTAACGCCATCACCCGGCTCCATTAGTTCCAATAGTTTTTTTTTTTTTTTTTTTTTTTTTAAAGTCCCCTTTCCACAGAATCGCAGCCCACTACCCTTATAGCTCGGTTTCTTGTAAATGCCAGCGCTTCTTAGAACCTGCGCTGCGTGTTCTGATTGGACGCGTGGGCGGAGGGGCGGGACCACAGGTTTCATTCACGCCGAGCAGAGAGGCTGTCATCAGGAATAAATCACAGAGCGCTCGAGAGCTCGCACGTCATTCAGCAGGCTCCTTCACCAGGGTTCAAACTGCTCAGCGGCACTGCGTGGACGAGGTAAAGTCGCTGTGAGTGTGTGTGTGTGTGTGTGTGTGTGTGTGTGTGTGTGTGAGCGGCATTAACACGGTGCGTGTATTAACAGGCTGATCTGAAGATGAACGCAGGAGGACGTCGCTTAAAGCAGTGGCTCATAGAGCAGATCAACAGTAATGCATACTCAGGGCTGCTGTGGGAGGACGAGGCCAAAACCATGTTCCGTATTCCGTGGAAACACGCAGGCAAACAAGACTATAACCAAGAGGTGGACGCGTCGATCTTTAAAGTAGGTACCACAATCAGGGGGATGACCACCATGCACAATGAATCATCATTAATAACCCAGAGAACATCAATAAACCCTAAGATACCCCTGCTTTATTCTGGGAAACATATCTGTATGGTCCTTAGAATACACACACAGTTATTCTAAGGTCCTATAATAAACCTTTAATATGCCTCTGGCAGTAGATAATACTAATTACACATTAGGGGACATGGATTCTGGTGTACACTTATTTTTAACAGCCTTTAAAAGTACAAAGAATTTTTTTTTTAAGTAACAAAACTTTATTAAAAGTATTGTTATTGCCAGTTTGTATGTAGTTAAAATTACATTGTATCGTTGAATTGTATATTGTGAAATTAATAATGAATAAATACTCACCAAGCAGTCATAGATAGCCTTACTTTATTCTGGGAAACATATTTGAATGGTCCTTAGAAAATACACACAGTTATTCTAAGATCCTATAATAAACCTTTAATATGCCTCTGGCAGTAGATAATACTAATTATACATTAGGAGACATGGATTCTGGTGTACACTTATTTTTAACAGCCTTTCAAAGTACAAAGATTTTTTTTTTAAGTAACAAAACCTTATTAAATGTATTGTTATTGCCAGTTTGTATATAGTTAAAATTACATTGTATCGTTGAATTGTATATTGTGAAATTAATAATTAATAAATACTCACCAAGCAGTCATAGATAGCCTTACTTTATTCTGGGAAACATATTTGTATGGTCCTTAGAAAATACACACAGTTATTCTAAGATCCTATAATAAACCTTTAATATGCCTCTGGCAGTAGATAATACTAATTATACATTAGGAGACATGGATTCTGGTGTACACTTGTTTTTAACTGCCTTTAAAAGTACAAAGTAATTATATATAGTTAAATTTACATTGTGTGATTTAATTGTAAATTTTGAAATAAATAAATAAATAATAAATACTCACCAAGCAGTTATAGATACAGTTAAGCAGTTAATTACACATTCTGAAGTACCCTTATTTTTAACAGCCTTTAAAAGTACAAAGAAATTTTTTTTAAAGTAACAAAACTTTATTAAAAGTATTGTTCTTGGCAGTTTGTATATAGCTAAAATTGCATTGTATAGTTGAATTGTATATTTTAAAATAAATAATTCATAAATACTCACCACGCAGTTTTACGGCAAACCAAGGCAATAACAAGCAGTAAGTCAAAACAAGGCGGAGGTTAAAAACAGAAGTTCCAAATCAGCCTCAGTTCACAAAGAATTAAACATTAAAATGCTGTATTTAATATTATAAGTTTGACATTTCAATCAGTCAATAACCAATATTGCATATATATATATATTAATGTGCATATGATGTATAAATCAGTTAAAATATAAAACATCAACAAATTACATCTGCAGGAGACTTTACTACATTTGCAAGTCAGACGCTTTAATCCTTTTTTTTATGACATATCAACTATATCATCATCCAATCCTTAATGAATTTGGGGAGTCTATTGGTTTTTTGCTTAATTATACTGAAGCACACTAATGTTGCATGGGCGAAAAGGCCTTGCAGTCTGCATTCTAGTTCTTTCCAAAGGTGTTTAATAGAGTCAAGGTCAGGGTTTAGTGGTTGTGCTTTGGGGCGCAGTCACAGTGCAGCACAAGAAAGCCTTTAAGATAAAAATAAAAATACAATCAAGACTGGAAGCATATAATCTTGATAATCTGGGTGCTTGATTTTATACAATGGGAATGAATGTGACACCAGAATTGATTGTTGAATATATTTGAAATATTTAATATATATGAAATATTTGTTTTCATAGTGTATATACAGTATATAGAGGCAACACACACACAGATATATATATATATCCTTATAATTAAATAAATGAATCGGGGGGCATGTTCTGTTGTTCGACTTCCATGTATTTTGGTCCCCATCTGTCTGTCTGTCTGTTTAATGACTTATTCTGATTGTAAAATTACTGTAAACTAAATAGATTGTAAATAAACCTTTCAATTAAACAGTGTTATAAATCTGATTATATTATATTGGGATTGTAACTCTAAATCTGAACTTTCATGACTTTCAGGCTTGGGCCGTGTTCAAGGGGAAGTTCAAAGACGGGGATAAAGCTGAACCAGCAACATGGAAGACCAGGCTGCGCTGTGCACTTAACAAAAGCCCAGACTTTGAGGAGGTGACTGAGCGCTCCCAGTTGGACATCTCCGAGCCATACAAGGTGTACAGGATCGTCCCGGAGGTTGAGCAAAAGTGTGAGTATGCCGGCTGCATTGTTGCACCGTGGCCTCCCGAAAAACCAGCAGGGGTTAATTTACCTGAATTCTTTCAGTAGGTAAAACCACCACAGGGTTGAACATGAGCTGCTCTGATGGAGCTGAGATGGATTGCAGTTCAGCTGACCTGGATCAGCTTTTAAAAGAGGTGTGTTCTGGGATCCTAATCTGGCTTAGTGTCCTGTCCCGTGTTCCGTGCTCTTTAATAAATCTTGATCTTATTTTCTAGTCATCAACTGATGAATATTCCAGCATCATCAAACGAAGCCACTCTCCGATGGACGAAAACTGTAACATGCAGCCAGCTCAGGAGTGGTGGCAGCACAACCCTCACAACGGTAAGACTCAACCTCTCAGCTGCCGGATTTCAGAACTTCAGGATTCTGAAACTCGCCTCGTCTCCATGCTTGTGTATACTAAGCACTTTGCTGTCTTCTTATAAGAGCTGAAAAATGTCTCCGTGCTCAGCTTTTCATGTGAAGAACAGATTGGCTAATTTCCGTTTGCTTAAAATGTTGCTGACTCGGCTTTGCCGGTCCCACGAGTATTAACCAGAAGAGCTGAATAAGGGTGGCCTTCGCACAGTTAGTCATGATAGGGTTTGGTTTACTTGAATGTGCAGTGAACTACGTTTCATGTGGTGTTTTTCCGTCTTTAGGGCTCCCTCTGCACATGGATCCAACACCAGTGAACCAATTTTGTGCTGGTACGTCAATTAATTCACTTCTAATCTTTTTATACCAAGTGTCTTTATACTATACCTTTTTATACAAACTCATCCTATAAATTAAATATATATCTTGCAGTAAAAATTAGTATAGTTCACTTACGTATATGATCTTAAGCATGTACCATCAAACTAAACAATCTCTCATGGTGACATAAAATTGCATTCTGTAACAAAAAATCATTCCAGTTCCACTAACCATATAGATGCACTTTGTAGTTCTACAATCATATACTGTAGTCTATCAGTTGCATAATTTATTAGTCTTCGTTTCTATGTTTTCTGAGGATGAGGATGCTCATGGAGCAGGTATGATTTGGATGGTGGATAATTATTTGCACAGCAGTGACAGTGACACTGTGGTTAGTGTGTGGTAGTGTGTTCTGTGCAGGTACGAGTGGATCATACTGTATCCACTTACTGTATCTCTATTAGACACATCTACATCTACAGACAATGGCTCATCCATTGGTTCACGTTTGTGGATTTTTGGACACTAACACGCCACCCAAACAATCATCATCCATCCATCCATTATATTCCACTTTATCCTCTATTAGGGTCTCGGTGGGGTTCCCCATGCCCATCCAGGAGAAAACGTCTCGGGTGCTGGGCAGATACACCCAGAACAGGGCGCTGGGCACACACAAACACACTCTATATGGGGCAATTTGGAGAACTCAATTGACTTGATCCATGTTTTTTGGACTGTGGGAGGAAACCGGAGAGCCCGGAGGAAACCCACGCAGACACGGGGAGAACATGGAAACTCCACCCAGATGGGGATTCGAACCGGGAATCCCTAGCACTGAGAGGCGAACGTGCTAACCACTAAGCCACCGTGCCGCCCCCCAAACAATCAGTGTCAGTATATCATTAATTCATTCATTGTCTCCCGCTTTATCCTCTATTAGGGTTGCGGTGGGGTTCCCCATGCCCATCCAGGGGAGAACGTCTCGGGCGCTGGGCAGATACACCCAGAACAGGGCACCAATCCATCGCTGGGCACACACAAACACACTCTATATGGGTCAATATTGGAGAACTCAATTGACTTGATCCATGTTTTTTGGACTGTGGGAGGAAACCGGAGAGCCCGGAGGAAACCCACGCGAACACGGGGAGAACACGGAAACTCCACCCAGATGGGGATTCGAACAAGGAATCCCTAGCGCTGAGAGGCGAACGTGGTAACCACTAAGTGTCAGTATAATGTCAGATAATAAATAATGTAAAGTAATGTCAGTGTCACCCAAATAATACCTGCTTTGTGGGGATCATAGTAAAGGGGACTAACAAAGTATGTAGAGAAACAGATTTGTATGTATTTATAGAATCACAAAGTGGAGCTGATATAATGCACAGTGAATAAAAAGCTGAACCTCACAGAATAGACATGGCTGGAGTCGATATGCACATAATATATATATATATAGAGTTTGTGCTGACTTCCTAAAAATCAGCAACACACCACTAAAGCATCGTGATCCTGTGTGTTGCATGAGATTGTTGACTTCTGAGCGACCCATCGGCTTCAGTTCAGCCCTCCCGCTGTTTGTCTTCAAAACCACAAGTCTTGCAGTGAACAGATCGACATGTTTTCAGAAGGGCCGCCAGTATTTAACAAAGCAAAGCCAAATGTGTGGGGTTAAATATCATCATTATAGAATGATCCAATCTCTGTGATCATTTTTGTTGCCACAGTTTTCCTTACAAGTCAAATCTAATTAAAAAATCCTCAATAACAGGACTAATCTATCATTCCCCCCCCCAGCCTTCTCCCAGATGATGATCAGTTTCTATTACGGAGGCAAGCTGATGGACAGTGCACTAATCACTCAGTCTGAGGGATGCCGCATCTCTCCCAGTCAGCCTCCCGTCACCAACGCCATGCTTTACGGATCAGACAGCTTGCAGACAGTGCGCTTCCCCAGCGTTGAACTCATCGAGAACTTGCGCCAGCGTCAGGTGACCCGCAAACTCTTCGGGCACCTAGAACGAGGTGTCCTCCTGCGTGCCAACCGGGAAGGGATCTTCATCAAGCGCCTCTGTCAGAGTCGAATCTTCTGGAGCAGCCAGGACTCCCAGTACAATTCCGGTGCCAGCAACTGGAGCGAGATGCTGTGGTCAAAATCTTCGACACTGAAAAGTTTTTGCAAGGTAGGCTGGGTTTGGCGGGTTGTGATCGCTGCACTGATTTTGAAGGACAGGATGTATCATAATATGTGTGTGTGGTTTTTTTTTAGCTTTACAGTTGTACAAAGATAATCAGTACCCTGCTCCGGATGCAAGCGTCTCATTGTGCTTCGGGGAAGAGTTTACTGACTATACGACTGCAAAACACAAGCTGATTATTGTCCAGGTAAAAATGTCATTATCCTTGTGTTTAGTTTTAAGAGGGACTCATAAAATTTGCTCTAAATAACATCACTAGTTTTGCCGTGAAACTAAAAACAAATTATGTCATGTTTACTACTTTTTTTTAATAGTCTGAACATTATGACGTCATAAATAGTAGTAGTAATAGGGGTTATAGCATTAATAAGGGCGTGGTAGCTCAGTGGTCAGGGTGTTGGGCTATCAATCTGAAGGTTGGGGGTTCAAATCCCAGGTCCACTGAAGTTACCAATGTGGGTCCTTGAGCAAGACCCTTAACCCTCATTGCTCCAGGGATGTTGTGATAACCCTGTGCTCACCTTGTAAGTCACTTTGGATAAAACCCAAATGACCCAATTTATAAATCCAGGAGTAAGAAGCCACCTTTTGATATACTGATGCTCTTAATACTCCCTTATCAAGTGGATTTATATATATATTTTTAGTCTAAGTCACTTTATTACATTACATTTGGTCATTTATTGGACACTTTTATCCAAAGCGACTTACAAGGTGAGCACAGGGTAACCACAACATCCCTGGAGCAATGAGGGTTAAGGGTCTTGCTCAAGGACCCACATTGGTAACTTCAGTAGACCTAGGATTTGAACCCACATCCTTCAGATTGATAACCCAACACCCTAACCACTGAGCTACCACACTCTTAGATGGTTTCCATCCATATACTGTGCACAAGACTGTATTGTGGTTTGATTTAGACTCCCATAATTCAGCCTGCTGATTTCTTTTTAAACAGATCACAGCGATAAACTGTCAGCAGCTGCTGGATGCCGTCATTGCCCGGAGAGCTCAGTACAGCGGCGGCACGCTGGAGATCTCAGACGAAATGGCCAGCGATCAGATGGCTCGCATCTACCAGGAACTTTGCAACTACCCAGTTCCTCAACGGCCCGCGTGTTACCGGGACAACATGCCCATTATTGCCTGAATCAGAGAGCAGCCCAAATCAAATGGAACTTAAAAATGACTAATGCTCAACAACAGCAAGCGCATTAACAGGGACAGCATTAGCATCAGGGACCACGGGGGACCGCGGGGACCCCGGCGACACAACACCGCACGTAGCATCGTTTAATTTCCTCAGGTATTTTCTCACATTCTGAAAAAGTTGTTCTCAGGGAGACCAGAAAGTTATGTTGTGATAAGACGACGTGTGCAAATTGGGCATTCGGTTGCATTACAGATAAAACCTGTTTCTTTTCTTTTCTTTCTTTTTTCGATAATTATCGTTCGATATGACTTTTGATATGTTTTTGTGACCCGAGAAGTAGATAGGTTTTACTATCCACATTTTTTATATGAATGCTTTTGAAATAAATCATTTTAGATATAACATGCATGTCCTAGTTTTGATTTTTAAGTGATATCAACGTGCTTTTAGTAAGTATGTGAGAAGGAGATGGGCTACAGACTCTAAAGATAAATCTACAAAAACCATCTATATGGAAAGTAGAGCCATTGGAAATGGAAAATAAGTGCAGAAATATCAAGAAAAGCTAATAAAGTGGTACAAATATCCATTTTATTGGTGGACAGCAGAACAAACTTCTGATCTGACACCCCTAGAACACAGACCTACAATAGCAATGTGATTCAGCTGCCGGAATAGAACGTTACAATTTCAATTAATTGGCCTTTTAAATCAAAGGCTACAAAATAGTCTCATTTCAATAGCTAAAAATTATTTTCAATAGCTAAACAAAACAGTGGGCGGCACAGTGGGTGGCTTAGTGGTTAGCATGTTCTCCTCTCAGCACTAGGGATTCCCGGTTCGAATCCCCATCTGGGTGGAGTTTCCATGTTCTCCCTGTGTCTACGTGGGTTTCCACCGGGTTCTCCGGTTTCCTCCCACAGTCCTAAAAACATGGATCAAGTCAATTGAGTTCTCCATATTGCCCCATATAGAGTGTGTTTGTGTGAGTGAGTAAGTGTGTACCCAGCGATAGATTGGCGCCCTGTCCTAGGTGTATCTGCCCAGCGCCCGAAACGTTCTCCCCTGGATGGGCATGGGGAAGGACGACCCTGGTGGAGGATAAAGCAGAAGATAATGGATGGATAAACACAACGGTAAGATTACAGATGAAATAGCAGTATGTAATTTCCCAATGTCCAACGCTGGCTTTGGATTTGATAAAGTTATTTACAACATTGTGTCTAAAGCTTATGTTCCTGTTCAGTCCTGCTATATTAAGATAGACCTTTAGAGTATACCGTTGTAATCTGTGTGAGCTGCGTCACACACATACACACAATTAAGAAAGGTTAATGTGTTTGTTTTCAGTGTGACTCTATGAACATACAAGTCCTGTGATGTTCTGCTTTAGTAGTACTTTCCAACAGACAAAGCAGGATTTCTGTAAGTTATAGAGTCAGCCGTTTCTGCTAAAGGTCACCGAATATCTTAAAACGCAGTGTCTTCTGATGATCCACTTCTGTTACTAACATGCCAAATCGGGTAACATTAAACTTTTAATTGTCAGATAGATGAGATCACTGCGTCTGGGGCAACCTTTCCCACTGATTTCCCTTCATAGCTAGTGGGAAACTTCGCTACTGAACAAACCTGCAAAAACTGAATGACTAATGCAAAAGGGGGGGAAAACCTTTATTTATAGAATTTTTAAAAACACCCTAAGGAACTTTTGAGTTAATTATTAAATGCTATAAAATTCAAATCTTCCTGATTTTATCTTCACAAACAAAAAGACAGAGGGAGTTTCCTCATTTCCAGATTCCCCGGCGTGCATGTCAACAATGTTGATTTAAAAACGGTAAACTTGTTAAACACATGCACTGGAAACATCTTACAGATACAACTACCAATGCTACAACTATTATTACTATTAAAACCATGTGTAATGCAACTAATGTTACCACCGCTATAACGACTATCACTAGTATTACTAATTTCACAGCTATTGGTATTACTACTTGTGGTAATACTAATGCTAGAGCTCTTTTTACTACTATTACCTGTATTTATTAAGACTACAACAACTACTGCTACTGCTTATTCTACAACTTCGATTACTACTACTAATAGTACTATTAATAATACAACAACTACTACTACAATTACTACTTACACTGCTTTTAATGTGAAAATAAAAACAACAATGGTTAATATAACAATCTCTGGTACTAATAGTACTGCTAATGTTAGAATTCCTATTACTACTATTACTTGAATCATACAACTACTGCTACTATTATTTACATTTACATTTAGTCATTTAGCAGACGCTTTTATCCAAAGCGACTTACAAGGTGAGCACAGGGTTAATCACAACATCACTGGAGCAATGAGGGTTAAGGGTCTTGCTCAAGGACCCACACTGGTAACTTCAGTGGACCTGGGATTTGAACCCCCAACCTTCAGATTGATAACCCAATAACCTAACCACTGAGCTACCTTGCCCTTATTAATGCTATAACCCCTATTACTACTACTAGTACTATTGTATTAGCTAGTAGCTACAATGACTACTACTAATACTACCTGTAATGTAAATGCTACAACATCTATTATAGTAGTACTGCTAGAACTACAATTACTACTTTTACTGCTATTACTAGTACTACTACTACAACAACACCAAGTACTACTGCTAACACTACAACATATATTACCACTACAACTATTAATGCTAAAACCCCATCCACTACTGCTAATGCTAAGTCCTCTTACTACCAGCAGAACTGCAAATACTAAAACAACAACTACTTTGATTACTAGTACTACTAATGATACATTCATTCATTCATTCATTATCTCCCGCTTTATCCTCTATTAGGGTCGCGGTGGGGTTCCCCATGCCCATCCAGGGGAGAACGTCTCAGGCGCTGGGCAGATAGACCCAGGACAGGGCGCCAATCCATCGCTGGGCACACACTCACACACTCAAACACACTCTATATGGGGCAATTTGGAGTATTCAATTAACTTGATCCATGTTTTTGGACTGTGGGAGGAAACCGGAGAACCCGGAGGAAACCCACGCGGACACGGGGAGAACATGGAAACTCCACCCAGATGGGGATTCGAACCGGGAATCCCTAGCGCTGAGAGGCGAACGTGCTAACCACTAAGCCACCGTGCCGCCACTAATGATACAACAACAGCTAATACTAGTTTTAATTATGTTATCACTCTATGTATAACATTACTAGTACTAGTACTATTACTACCGCTAATGCTTCACCAACTCTTATTACTACCACTAGGTGCAGTCATAGATTTGTGGTTAAGGAACCAGGCTTGATGATTCCTAGTCCTAAGTACTATGGCTAAAGTGCCCTTGGGCCAGCGATGGGTTGGCGTCCTGTCCTGGGTGTATCTGCCCAGTGCCCGAGACGTTCTCCCCTGGATGGGCATGGGGAACCCCCAACCCCCAACCCCCAACCCTAATAGAGGATAAAGTGGAAGATAATGGATTGATAGAAGTGCCCTTGGGCAAGGGAACCTTACTCCTATTGCCCCCCGGGTGCCATGTATAGGGCTGCCCATCACTCGGGGCACGTGTGCTCACTTCATCAGTGTGTGTATATGTGTGTGTTGCATGGATGGGTTAAATGTGGGACATATTCCTCTGTGTGCAAGAACAATAGGCAAAATAAATCATTTTATCACTAGTACTAGTAATGCTACAGCACCAACACACAACTACTGCTGTTGTTTATAAAGTTACAACTAAAATTGTTACTGGTACTATGAATACAACATTTACTGTAAATGCTAGTAGCATTACAAATAATGTAACAACTATTATTTCTATAACCACCATTCCGCTACTTTGCCACCATCATTACTACTTCAACAAATATTACAACAGCTACTACTGGTAGAATTACTACAATCACTGCTACTTTTACTACCCATATTACTACTACATGTGGAGAATTCCACCAAAATATAAAGGAACAGAAAGCTGGTGACTCCCGAGGGTTGAAGGTCAAGTGAAAGAAGGAAGAGAGCAAGTGTCTTCTGATGGAGCATCCCTGATGATGCATTGCAGACATTCCCATTTCACTTTCTTTCCCCGCTGGTGACACATCTCACACCAGCAAGAGCATAAAGCACGAAAAAGAATGACACCAACAGAAACTCACTGTGTAATGAAGTGTATTTTCGATATACGGTGATTGTTATGTTTCCATTAGTTTAATAGATTTGTCATTGGATTACAGATTTATTTAGTCTGCTTACACTCATATTTCACTCTCTGTTCCTCTTAACAGGGTTCATGTCTTTCCTGTGACCAGGCGAGGGTTGTCTGACAGACAGCGAGCTGGTATACTAAAGTGTGTGGGTGTACGCTATTGCTGTTCTATGGAACATGAAACGAGACGCAACTTTAAATGTGATCTGCTCAAATGAGCAAGAGGGGATTTTTTCAAATTTGGGGGTCACAAGACTGACAAAAAAAACAAATGATGTCACGAGACGACAAAACATAAGAATCAATAAAAAAAATCATACAAATTTAAATTTACCTTTAATTCTGAATTTATATACCACCACAGAGCAGTTACCACAGAGTTATTTCGGAGGTGCATGATTTCCAACACTGTGTTAACATTATTGCGGTGGTGTTGCTCAGAATCATGTGAATCAATACAAGAAACAATGCATCGTCAGTTAAACGTAGCTCCTCACCATCAGGTTCAGCTGCTGAAGGTTTGAACACCTTATCATTACAGTTTAATACTACAACTAATGCTACAAATACTATTACTAAAGCAAGAGGGGATTTTTTCAAATTTAGGGGTCACAAGACGACAAAACATAATTATCAGTAAAAAATCATGCAAATTTAAATTTACCTTTCATTCTGAATATATATACCACCACAGAGCAGTTAAGTAATTTCAAGTTCAAGTAATTTATTTATATAGCACTTTTTACAACAGTACATTGTCACAAAGCAGCTTTACAGAATGAAAAGCCTTTAAACCCCCAAAGAGCAAGCCGAAGCGCCAGTGGCAAGAAAAAACTCCCTTTTATGTTGTTATTTAAGGAGGAAACCTTGGGAGGACCAAGACTCAGTGGGGGACTCATCCTCCTTGAGCGGCCAGGCAGCAAAAACAGTGTAGGACAGCTATGTACAGATATTAAACAAACTGGAAAACTATATGTGAGTCCATTAGGGGGCGTCCTGCAGGACCGCCTTGTCAGGTTCCATACAGTATTCGTTACCACAGAGTTATTTCGGAGGTGGATGATTTCCAACACTGCGTTAACATTATCGTGGTGGTGGTGTGTACCGGTGTGTTGCTCAGAATCACGTGAATCAGTACAAGAAACAATGCATCGTCAGTTAAACGTAGCTCCTCACCATCAGGTTCAGCTTCTGAAGGTTTGAACACCTTATCATTACAGTTTAATACTACAACTAATGCTACAACTACTATTACTAAAGTGACACTAATACTAAAGTTTTTATTCCTGTTTATTTATTTACAACTACACTGATAAAAATTATTTAGGAAGCATCCTGTGAGCACTGCTCACTAATCCAAAGGATGGTCCTTCACACATTGTGCAAGAACATATGACCTTCTGTCTCTAAGTTTACACTGACTTCATCCATCCATTATCTTCCGCTTTATCCTAATATAGGGTCGCGCTCGGGGGGTTCCCCATGCCCATCCAATTTTCGGGCGCTGGGCAGATACACCCAGGACAGGGCACCAATCTATCGCTGGGCACACACTCACTCACACACACACACTCTATATGGGGCAATTTGGAGAGCTCAATTGACTTGATCCATATTTTTGGACTGTGGGAGGAAACCGGAGAACCCGGAGGAAACCCACGCAGACACAGGGAGAACATGGAAACTCCACCCAGATGGGGATTCGAATCGGGAATCCCTAGCGCTGAGAGGAGAACATGCTAACCACTACAGAAATAAGGAGAGTGCAGGAGTTATACTACACACTAACAAAAAATCATTTACCACCCAAATTATACATTTTAAACCAGCTGTGAGCTGGTTCTGCTCATTAGGGACCAAAGTAAAAAGGTTCTAATAAAGACAAACAGCTGGATAATTAGAAACAAAACTGTACCTAATGCATACAATAAATTATATGTACGGTATTCATGTCATATATAACTAGACACAATGTGCAAAAAAAAGATTAGAGTGTAAGATGTGACTTTGGCAGCATGCCACAGCAACAGCCCCTGCTCATGTTTGAGGACATTTCACCTTTTTTTTTTTTTTTTTTTTACTTTTTTCAACACACTTTTTTTTTTTTAAATACTTTCCACTGTGTTGTTTTTTTGTTTTGTCAGTCTTGCTGCACAATGAAGACTAAGCTTTAAGAGTTTGTTCTGGTCTTTGTGCTTAGTGAATTTCCCCATTGCACCACCGATTATCTTTTTCTTATCTTATCTCAACTGATCTTATCTCATAAATACGGCTATCTGTGGTGGATATGTTGTGGTGGAACTCTATGACTCGATCACATGAGTTTCTCAACCACAAGAACGCGAAACAACAGAGTTCCTATGATGTAAGTATGAGATAGAGTAGTAGATGAGATGACTGGTATCATTAAAGGCATTACAGGAAGTTCTCGTAGTTTTTTAAACCAGATTTACTCGATCTGCTTGGCACAGTTCTTGTTTGTCGGCTTGTGGGGGACTCCCAAGAGTGTTGTTTGTGTCTAAAGTTCTGTTGTGCTCTTTATTAAATAATGACTATAAGAGATTATAAGAATTAAATGGTATTTACACAGAAGTTAATAAAAATAGGTATGTGATTCTGGGCAGGATAAAGTTTAAGTGTGAGTGACTCTGTAAAGACTGCTGGTGGTTTTACCCCTTGTTGGCTCTTTATATATTTCTTCTGAAACAGACAATTCTAACTCTGCTACTTGCCCCATAAACCTGTCTAATTGAAGATCATGGTGGTTTTGTTAAAAGCGTGAGTGGAAAGTGTCACTGCGTCAGCAAGCTTGACCTCTCACACCTGATCAATTCAACCTTCTCCATTCATCTCAAAGCAACACCCTTTAACTCACCACCACCATCACGTCAGGGTCAGTGCAGTGCAGCTTTGTGGTGGTCCTATAAAGGCCCAGACTATAGTCTGCCTACAAAGTGCATCTATATTGTAAGTAGACCTAATAAAATCGAGTTGTGTTTAATAACATGAATAAATATATGCATTTTAAAACATATCAAGCCGTGTAGCGGGTTATTGGGAAGGAGGCGTCTTTGATGAAACAATATTTGGTGCCTTTTCTAAAAAACTGCAGCTTATTCTTGGAAATTAAGACTGCTGAGATTGAGGAAGCTCACAAAATATATCTTCTGTGCCTCGTAGGCTTTCAGTCTTTGTGGCTTGACTTGGCTGCACCATTGCTGATGCCAGCGTTTAAAGGAATGTGCTGGTAGATCCGGAGCTGCCGTGTCAGCAAACGCTTCTCCAGAATTAAGTCGGCTGCGTGATTCCCCTCTGGAAGATTGCATCACAAGTACCACAGCTGCTGAACCGCCACTGCCACTGAGTTCAGTGGCTCATTTCTTTGAAATATGTTGAGCTGCCCTAAATGGAAAAAGGATGCCCGGTAATACTTCTATTAAAAAAATATCTAAAGAGGATCTATGAGGCCCCAAAAATAAACCTTCCTAGTAATATAAATAAAAACTTTAAATGACAGTAATGCATTAACTGCACATGAAATTATACATTTATATAGTTGGAATAGATATAATATGAATATAATATAATATGAAATACAGGTCTTTATAGCTGGTTCGTATGCAAATTGATGGTGAGCAGCTAAGTTTAGCTGACACATGGTTTGCGGTGCATTGTTTCTTGTACGTATACTGAATGGCAAATGCATCAAAAAGGAAACTTAGCCATAACCATTTGTAAACACTTAAAGTATGCAACACTGCAGGTGAAGTCAACTTAACTGAACGGATGATGTAAAAAAAGTTTGCTTGCAGAATGGAGGAAATGATAAGCATTTTATGAATTCCACATTGCAAATAATTCTTAAACTTGATGACTCAGTAATACCTTAGTATTGTGGTGCAACCAGCAACCATTGCTGAGAGAAACGAAATAACACCATTATCACACTGTCTGACTCAGTTATCAAGATAAATATCATAATTATGTTGCATGGAAGACTCAATATATGCTAATTTGCCATGTTATTAGAGACTTGTCCATTTGTTTCCCTATTTAATTTGTTCCCGAAAGGTCAGGGCCACCACTAGATAGGTATTATTCGGGTGGTGCATGATTCTCAGCACTGCAGTGACATTGTGATGAGTTTTGTGCTGGTACGAGTGGATCAGATACAGCAGTGCTGCTAGATTTTTAAAATAAATCATTCATGGTTCATTCAGTCCCCCAACCAAATATGTCCAGCTACCACTAAATGTCCTGTCAGTGTTGATGAAGTATCAGTGGAGGACTAATACAATCCGCAACAACATAAGCTACAGTCTGATTTTGTAATAAGGTAGGAATAATTGTTAAAAAATCCATCAGCACTGTTGTATCTGATCCACTCATACCAGCGCAACACAAACCAACACACCTCCATCACATGAGTGTTGATGCAGTGCTGAGAATTTTCCACCACCCAGAACCAGAGTAAAGAGTACTACGTATGAAGAGAATGTTATTGTAGAACTACAACGTCCACGGTGCTGATAATATAGGTACTATTATTGTTTAAGGAGGCAGTTCAGCATAAAGAGAATGGGTTTTTCATTGAGACTTGGTCATCACATGGTTTCTTCAAACACTGCCACTTGGTAATTAGGCTTAGAACACCGTGAATACAGTGTACTATTGAAATCAACTCTATATAAATAAATAACATGAAATTCTATTGTCTCTAAGATCTTTAAAAAACTCATATGATTACTGAAGTCTACAGTATTTACACTTGAATAAATTCTGTGCATTGTATCATAATTAACTGCGTTCAGTCCTCGGGGAAAACAACTGTGTGAATTACACAATGATGGCCGAGAGCAGGGGCCTTTTTAGATCTCGAGGGACCGCAGGGCGTATGTGTGAATTATGTCAAGTGAGAAGAACTGCAAAAGTACTAGCTTGTAAGTGTGTGTCTGTGTGGGTTTGCATGCTTGTGTGAGAGATGAAGCAGGTGAACGCAGGGAGGAAGGGAGGTAGGGAGTTAGGCAGGGAGTGCGGGCTGGCCACAAGCACCTGACCATACCTCTGCTTACTAACCAGAGCTGCTTACACGTTTCCTCAAATCAGTATCAGTTCAATAGAAACCCAAGACTAAACCCAAGCTCCAGATTTAGATCATCAACCACGAGAGTCAAGTCATGTCCCAGTCCCACTGCAACAGGTGCACCAATGCATCGGACTGTGTAGCAAAATACTGTGATAACTTTCTTAAATTCCCAAGAGGTGAACGTGTCATATGTTATATTTTAATACATAAAATTAAGTTTGTCCACAAAAATCTTTTTGCTTAACAAATTGTGGTGTAGTGGTTAGCCCGACCACCTCTCAGCTCTGGGAATCCAGGTTTGAGTTTCTATGTTCTCCCAGTTTCTGCATGGGTTTTCTCTGGGTTCTCCAGTTTCCTCTCACAGCCCAAAAACGTGGATTCAAGGTAAATTGGTTCTCGAAATTGTGAGTGAGTGTGTGGCCAGCTATAGATTAGCTACCCTGTCCTGGGTGTGTGCACCCAGTCCCCGAAATTTTGTCTCCTGGATGGGCATGGGACCCCCCCCTTCCCCCATGTTCTCCCAGTTTCGGCGTGGGTTTTCTCTGGGTTCTCCAGTTTCCTCTCACAGCCCAAAACGTGGATTTAAGGTAAATTGGCTCTTGAAATTGTGTGAGTGAGTGAGTGCCCAGCTTTAGATTAGCACCCTGTCCTGGGTGTGTGCACCCAGTCCCCGAAATTTTGTCTCCTGGATGGGTATGGGACCCGACCCCCCCCATGTTCTCCCAGTTTCGGCATGGGTTTTCTCTGGGTTCTCCGGTTTCTTCCCACAGTCCAAAACATGGATTCAAGGTGAATTGGCTCTCGAAGTTGTGTGAGTGAGTGAGCGCCCAGCTTTAGATTAGCACCCTGTCCTGGGTGTGTGCACCCAGTCCCCGAAATTTTGTCTCCTGGATGGGTATGGGACCCGACCCCCCCATGTTCTCCCAGTTTCGGCATGGATTTTCTCTGGGTTCTCCGGTTTCCTCCCACAGTCCAAAAACATGGATTCAAGGTAAATTGGCTCTCGAAATTGTGAGTGAGTGCGTGGCCAGATATAGATTAGCACCCTGTCCTGGGTGTGTGCACCCAGTCCCTGAAATGTTGTCTCCTGGATGGGCATGGGACACCCCGCCCCCCCCCCCATGTGTCCCAGTGTCTGCGTGGGTTTTCTCTGGGTTCTCCGGTTTCCTCTCACAGCCCAAAAACGTGGATTCAAGGTAAATTGGTTTTCGAAATTGTGTGAGTGAGTGTGTGGCCAGATATAGATTAGCACCCTGTCCTGGGTGTGTGCACCCAGTCCCCGAAATTTTGTCTCCTGGATGGGCATGGGAACCCCCCCCCCCCCCCCATGTTCTCCCAGTTTCGGCGTGGGTTTTCTATGGATTCTCCAGTTTCCTCCCACAGTCCAAAAACATGGATTCAAGGTAAATTGGCTCTCGAAGTTGTGTGAGTGAGTGAATGAGTGCCCAGCTATAGATTAGCACCCTGTCCTGGGTGTGTGCACCCAGTCCCCGAAATTTTGTCTCCTGGATGGGCATGGGACACCCCGCCCCCCCCCCCATGTGTCCCAGTGTCTGCGTGGGTTTTCTCTGGGTTCTCCGGTTTCCTCCCACAGTCCAAAAACATGGATTCAAGGTAAATTGGCTCTCGAAGTTGTGTGAGTGAGTGTGTGGCCAGATATAGATTAGCACCCTGTCCTGGGTGTGTGCACCCAGTCCCCGAAATTTTGTCTCCTGGATGGGCATGGGAACTCCCCCCACGTGTCCCAGTGTCTGCGTGGGTATTCTCTGTGTTCTCCGATTTCCTCCCACAGTCCAAAACATGGATTCAAGGTAAATTGGCTCTCGAAGTTGTGTGAGTGAGTGAGTGTGTCCCGCTATAGATTAGCACCCTGTCATGGGTGTGAGCACCCAGTCCCCAAAATTTTGTCTCCTGGATGGGTATGGGACCCGACCCCCCCCCCCTATGTTCTCCCAGTTTCGGCATGGGTTTTCTCTGGGTTCTCCAGTTTCCTCTCACAACCCAAAAACGTGGATTCAAGGTAAATTGGTTCTCGAAATTGTGAGTGAGTGTGTGGCCAGCTATAGATTAGCACCCTGTCCTGGGTGTGTGCACCCAGGCCCCGAAATGTTGTCTCCTGGATGGGCATGGGAACCCCCCCTCCCCATGATGATATAACGTCCCAACCTTTCTGCAGATAGGGTTTGTATGGATCTGACCCACAACCCTAATTTCTACTTGACTATATGGATTGACAGCACTAGACGTAGGCCACATGGGCGTCAGATTAGAGCCATGCATCAGCTAAAAGTGATTAGTTTAGTGAGGTTCAGGATGCAATGCTGCCAGATGTGAACCATATGAGTGTTTTCATGTGAGGGCCACCACATTTAGTGCATGCCGGACCAGAGTGAGTAACTCTTTGCGTGACTAGTTATCCAGAACGTCTTGCTGCTGAAGAGACCTAAGAAGAACTTGGGATGAAAGACTTTCCAGATCACTGTAACAGCATCACATGACCTTAATGATGCAACAAAGGGGTGATTTGTTTCTGCTTAAAGCGTCCATGTGGCCCTAAGTTGTGGTTGAATCTACATTTGGTTAGAAAATAACTATATTATGATGCAGTAGAGATTCTGAGATTTTTTAATGACATAACATGCAGGATGACCTGCGAAGTATATTACAAGACACCTGAGTGTTTCGTATAGAACTTCTGCCTTATTGCAATCTAACGGGATCCAGTGTGATCTGGAATCTATGATATAGTGATATACATAAGTTTGCATATTACTAGCAGCATAATATTTAATTTAAATATACATAAATGCCCATAGTCCCTGTGAAAATAATATACATGTCCCATATAAAAGAAGGCATTTTTAGATGAGAGGATCCTTGGACATGGTGTCCAGTATAATAGATGGAGTTTTTATGCAGAGGGGCCATTATTAATATATCTCCAGACATAGTGATGATTATTATTTTTTGGTCCTACTGTCCATCAACAGCCATGTAATTTAGGACAGCCCTGCGGTAAGACACTTCTGTAAAGACATTATAAAAAAGCGGAAGAACAATTTATGTATGCGCATCAGGGTTATCGTCATGGAAATATACATTGGATCGAACATTGCAGCAGGCTGTTTAATCAGTGTGTTTATTTTATTAATGAAGTTATTGATTCTAATCAACTGTGATTTAAACAGCACAGACTGCAGAAGCAGGACATTCTTCCCAGTTATGAACAAAAGGAATGAAGGAAGAGTTTAAAAATGAAGAAGCTGTTTTTGGTCACTAGGCTTTACAGTCTTAAAAATACAGTATTGCTCAACCAATGATTGCATTAAGGGTTTGCATGCTGCAGCTTTGCATAGTGACTGTACATGATATTCACTCGTTTGCACGCTCACTGTCCGTTTTATCAGCTTCGCTCACAACATAGATGGACTTGCACTACATCATGTAGTGCATTCATTTCTTTACTAAGCCCTGCCACATGCCAGAACTCAATGATGTGTACTCTCTTTACGCTACCTGCAGACAGATCATCAACAAAAACTTCAGCAGGTGCAGCAATCACCTTCCCCATGTTCTCCGTCAGGGGCGTTTTTAGAGTTTAGAAACATCAGGGGCTTTAGTCCAGATCCCTTATTCCCCTTCCCCCTTATTACTCTGTCCTCTTTAAAAATTGCCCTTTCATGAGGGTATTTATCCATTTTTCAAACTGTTACATTCATTTTGTTTGATCATTCATTAGTTATTCATTCATTCATTGATTCATTCATTATCTCCCGCTTTATCCTCTATTAGGGTCACGGTGGGGTTCCCCATGCCCATCCAGGGGAGAACATCTCGGGCGCTGGGCAGATAGACCCAGGACAGGGCGCCAATCCATCGCTGGGCACACACTCACTCACACAGACACACTCTATATGGGGCAATTTTGAGAATTCAATTGACTTGATCCATGTTTTTGGACTGTGGGAGGAAACCCACGCAGACACCCAGATGGGGATTCGAACCGGGAATCCCTAGCGCTGAGAGGCGAACATGCTAACCACTAAGCCACCGTGCCCATTCATTAGTTATATTGGATAAAATTAAATTACATATGAAACATGTCGGTGGCACGGTGGCTTAGTGGTTGGCACGTTCGCCTCTCAGCGCTAGGGATTCCCGGTTCGAATCTCCATCTGGGTGGAGTTTCCATGTTCTCCCCGTGTCTGTGTGGGTTTCCTCCAGGTTCTCCGGTTTCCTCCCACATTCCAAAAACATGGATCAAGTCAATTGAATTCTCAAAATTGCCCCATATAGAGTGTGTCTGTGTGAGTGAGTGTGTGCCCAGCGATGGATTGGCGCCCTGTCCTGGGTGTATCTGCCCAGCGCCCGAGACGTTCTCCCCTGGATGGGCATGGGGAACCCCACCGCGACCCTAATAGAGGATAAAGCGGGAGATAATGAATGAATGAATGAATGAATGAATGAAATATGTCTGTCAGCAGTGGAGAGCACATTCAGTTCTAATAAATGATGGTTCTGGATGAAATGTTCGAATAAATGAACCTGAGCTTCAGCAGAAAAGCATGAATCTGTTTTAAAGAGTCCGTCGCAGATGAGAGTTTTAAGTTTTTGTTTGAAATACCGTAACTTTGAGACAGTTTGCGCCTTCAGAAAAATTCTGACGGTTTCTGAAAGCTGAGAAGAAGCTGCTCTTTACAGGCAACATACAGTTATTACGGTAACTTTACTCTCGGTATTGGGGAAAAATATCTGTCTCCCTCACACAACACACACACACACTCACAAACACTCACACAGGTGGTGGAAGATTCTTTGAACTGCAGTGTTTCTAACCACTGGAAAGTGTGTTTATCATCCAGAGCTGGAATACCTTAGTGACACTGCTGCTCAGAGATTCATCATCAAACATATCCAGCCATCTGCATCCCGTAATCAGCATCATGTGAACACTGATGAAGGATTACAGCAGATGATGACTAACAAGAACTGTGCATCGACAGATGAGCTTTGACATGCTGCAGCAATAATGCAGATGGGGTTAGAAGTGTGCACGGCTACGGAATATACTGTATACTGTACTCCGACCTATTTGATCTCAGGTGATGTCAGCAGTTTCCAGAAATTTAACTATAAACCAATATTACTTCACATATTGGGTTTAGTCACAGGGTCCTAATTTTGTAAGGCGCTGGTCTGTCTCACAATGCCCTTCGTTTCATATTCCACCGAAACAAAACTCAAGACAAATGTGGTCACGAACGGGGGATTTCTGTCTCAGGTGACTGAGTGAAAGTCACACATGACAAGTGGAGCTTTAAATAGAACATACACACATCTGCCATGAAATAGCAAAGAACACAGAGCATCAGAGAAGTACGGCTTGATTTAGTGCATAATAAAATGCAGCTAATATACAGAACAAAAGAGAACATGCCAACATCCCAAATAAAACACTACATAAGAAAGCTTTCCTTGAAACTGGTACCAGCATGTTTCTTTTTTACGTTCTATGGAAAGAACGGAGCTAAATGAAGGTCGAGCGATGGTTCTACAGTTAGGTACAGTCAGGTAAGGGGTTAATTAATGAGGAACAAAATCTCAAGATGAAACCACCATTTTTCCAGACGCTCACCAGGGGGTTTGACTGCATGCTAGCTATTACACAACCCATTACACAGGAAAAACCACAGAGGCCACAGGTGTTGTGCTCAGGATATTTAAAGACAGCTAAAATAATCGAGTGCAGCTGAGAGCACACAGTGGTCAGACCTCAGGCTAAACTGTTCTAAAACTGATCTCTGATCTGCGCCACCGCACAATCCTGCTTCTCTTTTCCACGTGGTGTCTTCCTTCTATCACACAGCAAATGTGACATCACCTGGAATGTTCCACACACACACACACACACACACAAATACATATATACATCTACATATATACATACATCAAATCAAATCAAATCAGGTTTATTGGTCACATGAGTAGCATGGTACAGCCAGCAGTGAAATTCTTACCCGACATCTCCACATAAAGTTAAAATAGAATAAAATAGAATATAGAATAAAAATAAAATAAAATAAAATGAACTATGTACAGTGGTGTGAAAAAGTGTTTCTGCAAAGATGAGTGGGCCAAAATTCCTCCAGAACGCTATAAAAGACTCATTGCAAGTTATCGCAAACGCTTGGTTGCAGTTGTTGCTGCTAAGGGTGGCCCAACCAGTTATTAGGTTTAGGGGGGCAATCACTTTTTCACACAGGGCCATGATGGTTTGGATTTTTTTTCTCCTTTAATAATAAACACCTTCATTTACATATTGCATTTTGTGTTTACTTGTGTTGTCCTTGACTATTGTTTAAATTGGTTTGATGTTCTGAAATACTTAAGTGTGAGAAACATGCAAAAAAACAGCAAATGAGGAAGGGGGCAAACACTTTTTCACACCACTGTATTTACTAGTACAAACTGTACAATTATGGCACTGTAACAGATGTAAACTAGAATGGTCTTATAAGTTCTGAGTTATGATCAAATACATATATTCCTGTTCTAATCCCAATCTGGTGTCACACTCGTCTACCGTGGGCTAAGCGCGGCTGCGCAAATGAAGCGCAGAAGGGAGCCAGGCACGCAGGTAGCAGGAACATCAATTTATTGTGGTGTAGTGACACCAAACACACCGGTACATAAAACGAGTGGACATGAAACGAAGACGCGCACCGAAGACGGGAAAACACAGGAAATAAATACCCAAACACATCCGACCACGTGCACCAAAACAACTAATAACAAGGAGTTAATTAACGAAACTAATGACAAATGAACGTTAATTAACTCAAAAGAATGAAAGGACCTGAAAAGCCCTAGGCACCTGTTACATTACCCCCACCCCTGCGGTCGCGCAACGGGGGACACGACCAAGAAAAAAAAAAACAGCCTTCTTGAGCCGGGCTTGGCAGGCGCCCTCCCCCTCCGGTGGACGCCCTCTGCGGGGGAGGCGTGCCAAACGCCCTCTGGCTGCGAGGTCAGGTGGGCGCCCACGGCGGATCAGGAGTGGGCCACGCCCTCTGACTGCGTGGTCCGGTGGGCGCCCTCTGGCTGCGTGGTCTGACGAACGCCTTTGGCGGACGAGGAGTGGGCCACGCCCTCTGGCTGTGAGGTCATGTGGGCTCCCACGGCGGATCAGGAGTGGGCCATGCCCTCTGACTCCGTGGTCCGGTGGGCGCCCACTGGCTGCGTGGTCTGACGAACGCCTTTGGCGGACGAGGAGTGGGCCACGCCCTCTGGCTGTGAGGTCATGTGGGCGCCCACGGCGGATCAGGAGTGGGCCATGCCCTCTGACTGCGTGGTCCGGTGGGCGCCCACTGGCTGCGTGGTCCGGTGGACGTCCTCGGCGGACGAGGAGTGTGCCACACCCTCTGGCTGCACGGCCTGGTGGACGCCCTCGGCGGACGAGGAGTGGGCCACGCCCTCTGGCTGCGTGGTGAGGTGGACGCCCTCTGGCTGCGTGGCGAGGCGGACGCCCCTGCTGCTCGGGCTGGGCGGCGTGCGGCCCCTGCTGCTCGGGCTGGGCGGCGTGCAGCCCCTGGACTTTGCGCTGGGCGGCGTGCGGCCCCTGGACCTCGGGCTGGGCGGCGTGCGGCCCCTGATGCTCGGGCTGGGCGGCGTGCGGTCCCTGGACTTCGGGCTGGGTGGCGTGCGGTCCCTGGACTTCGGGCTGGGCGGCGTGCGGCCCCTGGACTTCGGCCTGGGTGGCGTGCGGCCCCTGGACTTCGGGCTGGGTGGCGTGCGGCGCAGGGACCACCACAGGTGTGCAGGCTCGCGGGTCCGTGGCAGGAATGCCCGCTGGCTGGACCTTGGCGGGAACGCATGCAGGAGGGGCCTCGGCGGGTTCACACGCTGGCAGGACCTTGGCGGGCACGCACGCTGGGTGAACCTCCGCTGGCACGCACGCTGGGTGTACCTGTACCTCGGGATCGCCATCCTTCACACAATACAAGTACACCCCCACTGCAATGCCCAAAGACAAAGCCACAGACATATCTGACACAGGGAAGACGGACTGATCACACGAGACAGACGAGACAAGGGGACACACCACACTCACGCCATTAACACACTCGAACGCCGGCTCCGGTACCGCCCCCTCGCAGCGCGACCCAGACACGGCGCGGACCGGCGTGACTGCCCCGCAGTACATGCATCGCGCTCCGCAGCTGCGCCTTGCGCACGCTGCGTCTTGCCTCCGCGCCGGCGACGCGCTCTGCGTCCGGGTCTCGCCACAGGCGGCTTTACAAACCAGACTGGACCATCAGTCCAGAACTCCTCAGAGTTGAGGAGGGTGTGTATGGGCAGAACATGCCCATACAGGTATGAGTCACCCGCCTCATCATCGGACACCTCGACCAGGTCAAGGCCCTCCTCCGCACAAAGCGCCTCATATCCATACCTCCACATCCACTCATCATCGGAGTCGCCATACTCCGACATCACGCTGTTCGAGCCGCTCCCCCGGCTCCAGGATGGCGGGCCCCGCGTAATGGCACACTCACGGACACGTCGGAGCGCGCCACGAGTACGAGGCTATACGGCCCCCCCCAAAGAAAAATTTAAGAAAAACCTTACATGGGCTCTGGACTCCCCAAACGAAAGGCGCGTCTTTCTGTCACACTGTTGCGTCTTTCTGTCACACTCCGGTTTCCTCCCACAAAATTGCCCCATATTGAGAATGTTTGTGTGTGTGTGTGTGTGTTTGTGTGAGTGTGTGCCCAGTGATAGATTGGCGCCCTGTCGTGGGTGTATCTGCCCAGCGTCTGAAACGTTCTCCCCTGGATGGGAACCCCCCTCATGACCCTAGAAGAGGATAAAGCAGAAGATAATGGATGGATGGATTTATATATATATATCCTTCTGGAAAGGCTGTCTATTGTGTAATTGTGGAGCATGTGAGTATTAAAATATAGGTTGAGGAACCAGCCTAAAGGTCCCCTGTTTGATTCCTGGTACTATCAAGGGCTGAAGTGCCCTTGGGCAAAGCACCTAACCCCAGTTGCTCCCCAGGAACCGTGTACAGGGCTGCCCTCCACTCCAGGCACTTGTGCTCATTTTAAGATAGAGGTGCAGAGCACACTGCCCTGAGTTGTGACAATAAGTGGCTGCTCATCAGCAACCTGCACTAAGATGCTACAGTGATGACCTCAGCACACATAAAGACTAGAGGGATTAATTACAAGACTTAATATCTGTACTGTACATGTATTAAACTTGCAATGCACTTAGTATTAACACTTGCATAAGTGCCCAAAAAGAGTTTAGTCCTCCTAGGGTTTCTTACTTTACAAAAAGGGATCCAGGATTAAAAACTGCAAAGATAAATTCTGCAGCTCGTAGAGTAGGTCCTTCCCCAAACTGTTTCAATCAAGATGAAGGTATAAAATTGTCCAAATGCAATCAATCAGACTGGATAAATCAACTAGTTTATGACCTGAAGGCTTAAATAAAAGCTAGCAGGTCAGCAATATGAAGATGAATCTGTATGTATGATGCACTTGTGCATCTGGGATGCTGACATCTTTTTTACTCACTTGGATCTGTTTGATTTCTTCTCACATCCGGCGATTCTTCGGTTTCTTGGAAACTAGAAGTTCATTTCACAACAACACGCAGAGGAAGAGGCTTTATTTAGTTCATTATTGAGGAAAAAACAGCAGCACGTGTCACATAAAGTGTTTTTTTTTACATTTCAGCTTTGATTTCTCAAAATCTATAACACAGTTATAATGGTCACTTTACATTCCCATTATTTCGGTTCTAAGGAACATTTTCCAGACTTTTTTTTTTTTGTATGATGCATGACATAATGTTATGATATCAAGCTATGTAACGATTTTACAAGGATATTACAATTGTTAGTTTTTGTACTTCAACCTCAGCCACAGAAAGTTGTTACTGGCAGGATTTGGATATTTGCATGTTCTAAAGATAGCAGGATGCAAGATGTGGGCTACAATACCTACAGCCCCTTAAATTTGCATCGTGAGCTCGTCACAAACACACCGCTGATAACAAGCTGATTCATGTAAGCTTTTGTATTGAAATCCTGCTGCATGGGATGCCAGACTTAAATCACCATGTTGTTCCTAATTCATTCATTCATTCATCCATCCATTATCTTCCACTTTATCCTCTACTAGGGTCGCAGGGGTTTCCCCATGCCCATCCAGGGGAGAACGTTTCGGGCGCTGGGCAGATACACCCAGGACAGGGTGCCAATCCATCGTTGGGCACACACTCACTCACACAGACACACTCTATATGGGGCAATTAGAAGAATTCAATTGACCTGATCCATGTTTTTGGACTGTAGGAGGAAACCGGAGAACCCGGAGGAATCCCACACGGACACGGGGAGAACATGGAAACTCTGGACATGGCGAACATGCTAACCACTAAGCCACCGTGCCGCCGTGTTCTTAATTTATATAAGTAATAATGGTATTTTTAGATGGCACGGTGGCTTAGTGGTTTGGCATGTTCTCCTCTCAGCGCTAGGGATTCCCGGTTCGAATCCCAATCTGAGTGGAGTTTCCATGTTCTCCCTGTGTCCGTGTGGGTTTCCTCCGGGTTCTCCGGTTTCCTCCCACGGTCCAAAAACATGGATCAAGGTCAATTGAGTTCTCCAAATTGCCCCATATAGAGTGTGTCTGTGTGAGTGAGTGTGTGCCCAGCGATAGATTGGCGCCCCCTCCTGAGTCTATCTGCCCAGCGCCCGAAACGTTCTCCCCTGGATGGGCATGGGGAACCCCACCGCGACCCAAATAGAGGATAAAAGCGGAAGATAATGGATGGATGGATGGTATTTTTAGATTCTATTTTTCAAATGTATACTAATATCTCCTCAGGGTGACATTGAAATAAATAAAGTGCATTATGGTCTTTGTATCTGACATCTCATGGTTGCGCTGTGGCCCCTCATCAAAAGGTTCTGTTTATATTTCTAGACAGTGTAGCTTGGGTTGTTTTTTTGTGTAGTTTGTATGTTCTCACGAGCCAGGAGAACTTTAGATAGTAAATTCTAAAATCCACCCATCCACACATGCACCTATGCATCCATCCATCCATCCATCCATACAAGCCCCCATCCATCCATCCATCCATCCATCCATCCATACAAGCCCCCATCCATCCATCCATCCATACAAGCCCCCATCCATCCATCTATCCATACAAGCCCCCATCCATCCATCCATCCATACAAGCCCCCATCCATCCATCCATCCATACAAGCCCCCATCCATCCAACCATCCATACAAACCTCCATCCATCCATCCATCCATACAAGCCCCCATCCATCCAACCATCCATACAAACCTCCATCCATCCATCCATCCATACAAGCCCCCATCCATCCATCCATCCATCCATCCATCCATACAAGCCCCCATCCATCCATCCATCCATCCATCCATCCACCTATGCATCCATCCATCCATACAAGCCCCCATCCATCCATCCATCCATCCATCCATACAAGCCCCCATCCATCCATCCATCCATCCATCCACCTATGCATCCATCCATCCATACAAGCCCCCATCCATCCATCCATCCATCCATCTATCCATCCATCCATACAAGCCCCCATCCATCCATCCATCCATCCATCCATCCATACAAGCCCCCATCCATCCATCCATCCATCCATCCACCTATGCATCCATCCATCCATACAAGCCCCCATCCATCCATCCATCCATCCATCTATCCATCCATCCATACAAGCCCCCATCCATCCATCCATCCATCCATCCATCCATACAAGCCCCCATCCATCCATCCATCCATCCATCCATCCACCTATGCATCCATCCATCCATACAAGCCCCCATCCATCCATCCATCCATCCATCTATCCATACAAGCCCCCATCCATCCATCCATCCATACAAGTCCCCATCCATCCAACCATCCATACAAGCCTCCATCCATCTATCCATCCACCCATCCATGTACCTAACTATTTTTATATATAAACTTTTTGTGTTACAACATGTCCCTCTAGTGTCTCCTTGCTGCCATTATCCTTAGACTGGGGACCATTAATACTTCACCTTAAATTCTTTGATATCAATAACTCTGATCTCAATTTAATTGAACAGGAAGACAATACCACCCCGCCATATTTCACATTTCATTATGATCCTATTGCTTTTTGTCATTATTGTTCATCTCACACAACTTCCTTTTTTAAGGGTGGTTTCATTTTTACAGAACAAAATATTCAACATTCACTTCTGGCTTCAAAAAACCCCTGTGAATTATTGAAAGTAAGCGTGATATCCAATAGTTACTGAAAATGATCTGAAATCAGGACTAGGCGCTTTATTAAAAGGCTTATCTTTATGACATGAATGCTTTTTATGCATTAATGCTGGAGCCTCGCTGACATTTTCAAGTGAAATCTTCTTCAGTTTCTTATTTTCAGGCCCAAAATAACAGAGGTTCAGATGTATTAATAGATTTCTAATTGTTTTTCTTCCCATAACCTCTTTTAGCAATAAGCAAATTTCAATGGTCTGTTCTCCAGCATCTACTGCAGGTAATTCATTCTGTATCGCTGATCAAATAAGTGTAATAGAGTGCAAATATTACTAATCTAATAAACTATATTCTTAGATAAATATGACTTTACGTATTAGGAAGCATGATTTATTATGATGGGCGGCACGGTGGCTTAGTGGTTAGCATGTTCTCCTCTCGGCGCTAGGTATTCCAGGTTCAAATCCCAATCTGGGTGGAGTTTCCGTGTTCTCCCCGTGTCCACGTGGGGTTCCTCCGGGTTCTCCGGTTTCCTCCCACAGTCCAAAAACATGTATCAAGATCAAATGAGTTCTACAAATTGCCCCATATAGAGTGTGTCTGTGTGAGTGAGTGTGTGCCCAGCGATAGATTGGCACCCTGTCCTTGGTCTATCTGCCCAGCGCCCAAAACCTTCTCCGCTGGATGGGCATGGTGAACCCCCCGTGACCCTAATAGAGGATAAAGCGGAAGTTAATCGATGGATGGATGGATGGATGGATGGATTTATCATGATATTTTATTTATTACCACTTGTTCTGTTAACAGAGCATTATATGTTTTCTTGAAAAACTAAAAGCTATGTGCAATAATTCATACAATTAGGTTTTACATCTATAACGTCTGAAATATAAACATGAGCTGAATGATATATTTAAACTAGTCAGGAACACAGTCCATAAAATACTTTTATGCTTTAACATTACGTAAAATATCAGAACATATCTTTTTAGTACAATATGTAATCAACCTATGTAATCAGTGCTCAAACCTAATTTAGAGCACTATAATATTTTTGCCTTAACAACTATTTTAACACAAACCAAACCTACTATAAATCACCCCCCAAAAAAAAGAGAGTTACAGTAAATAAGGTCTGGTATGTTTTGTTTTGGTCAAAGCATCACTAAAAAAAGGGGTGTAATCATTCCACAGTGGAAAACGCTGTGACGCCTGGTTGTAGAGGTGCCATGAGGGAAAGATATATATATATATATATATATATATATATATATATATATATATATATATATATATATATATATATATATATATATATATATATATATATATATATATATATATATATGTATATATATATATATATATATATAGATATATATATATATATATATATATATATATATATATATATATATATATATATATATATATATATATATACATACATACACACACACACACACACACACACACATACACATATATATATATATATATATATATATATATATATATATATATATATATATAAATGTATGTATGTATGTATATAAATGTATGTATGTATGTATGTATATATAGATATAGATAAAAAAAAAAGAAAAGAAAATATATATTACATATGATCCCTATACCCTATATGAGCAAAAGTATTAGGACACAACTGCTGTGTTGTGTTCCTTGTGTTGTGTGAGTCCCAAAACTTTTGTCCATAATGTATCAGTTGTGCTGGCTACCAACTTAAAACACCCAAATTGTACCTGTTGTGTGACGGTTCTGACCAAAACAGAACAGAGATTAAATAGAACCAACAGGTGGGCTAGCAAAACCCAAAGAAAAACACATGTACTACAGTCTGTAAAAAAAATGACAATGTCCATTCATAGTACTGGAACAAGAAGCGTGTCCAAACATTTGACAAGTACTATGTGTGTGATGTAAATATATTATCTTCGTGTTCATTTACAATTATGATAATTTGACATGTGTACAGGTACATATCACGCAGGATATCATGACTAAAAACTATAAACCCGGGCTATAAATAAATAAATAAATAGGAATTTTTGTAATGAAGCCAAGCTTTCGATAGTTTCTATCTCCCACATTCTTTGGAAGGACGGGAGCTGCTCTGACCACCCAGAGCAGCAGATTTTATGTGGACCATATACACAGTTTATTTATGCGTCATGTGTTTATAAAGGGCTCCGTGCCGAATCACACAGAACAGCGACAGGACGAGACCCTTCCCTCATTCTTTCCACCCACGGCATGATGATGCTTTCTCGTTTATCTCCACCACCCAATTACTCAACACTTTAATTGAAGAGTTGGCAGCTGGAGGCCTCGTCTTTACTCAGCAGACCTAAGTGCCTGCCAGGCCTACAGAACTGATCGGTCATGACCAGTCGTTCTCCATTAGAACTGCGTGTTGACCCATGATGTAATTATTTACTGGCGCACATATTTGTAAAGGTGCTTTTAAAGCACTATAAATCCAAAGTCATTTTTATTATGAAAAGAGAAGGTTCGAGAAACAGGCTTTGCTTTGGTCAATAGGTGGCACTAGAACTTCAGCAACAAGAGTGTAATGGACTCTTATTTTGACAGCAGCTAATTCAGGCTGCACTAAACCCTGAGGTTATGGGTATATATATATATATATATATATATATATATATATATATATATATATATATATATATATATATATATATATATATATATAATTTTTTTTTTAATTTATTTATTTATTTTATTTTATTTTTTTTTAATTTAATTTTATTTATTTATTTTTTTTTTTCATTATCTCGCTTTATCCTCTATTAGGGTTGCGGGGGCATCTAGGAGAGAACGTCTCGGGCGCTGGGCAGATACACCCAGGACAGGGCGCCAATCTATCGCTGGGCACACACTCACTCACACAGACACACTCTATATGGGACAATTTGGAGAATTCAATTGACCTTGATCCATGTTTTTTGGACTGTGGGAGGAAACCGGAGAACCCGGAGGAAACCCACACGGACACGGGGAGAACATGGAAACTCCACCCAGATGGGGATTCAAACCCCTAGTGCTGAGAGGTGAACGTGCTAACCACTAAGCCACCGTGCCACTATATATATATATATATATATATATATATATATATATATATATATATATATATATATATATAAATATATATGCAGTTTATGAAATATTATGAATTTTTATTCGTACAGAATACATACTTTTGCTTCTGCTTAATCTCTCATACTAAGGTCAACCCAAAGGGAGAACATTTGAACATTTCAGGCACTGAGAAGCTACATCCAGGACATGGTACCAATCTATCACTGGACACACACTGACACAATCACACAAACACATACTATATAGGGGCAATTTAGACAGAGGTAGTTTAGAGCAGACAATTTACCTTAAATTCATGTTTTTAGACTGTGGGAGGAAATTAGAGAAGCTGGAGAAAACCCACGCTGACATGCTGAGAACATGGAAACTACACCCAGAGTGGGATTCGAACCTGGATCCAGAGGGGATATAAATATAGAGACATATAAAAAATGATGTACTGAGGTATTTCATTCAGTTCCAATGCAGCCGATGCCTCCAACCTTGAAGTAGCATTTTATATGAGGTTTATTTCAGCACAGTTGTACCCCGACGTACAGAGGCAATGCCATAAAGCCATGATTTGGGTCTTTTCTGTGAAAGGACTTATCTATCTGTCCTAAACTTAACTACAATACACCTATGAAATAAAATACAAAATGTCTTTGTCTGATCTCAAATGAATTCTTACGAACAGTCCTCAAAAACTTGTAGAAAGCCTTCCTTCAAGAGCAAAAGTTGCAGGGGACTAACTAGTGTCTTGAAAGCTCCTGTATAAGGTATAAGTAGGTGTCCCAATACTTCATTCCATCCATCCATCCATTATCTTCCGATTTATCCTGTATTAGGGTCGCGCGGGGGGGGGGGGGGGGGGGGGGGGGGTTGGGGGGGGGAGTGGGGGGGGGGGGGGGTGGGGGGGGGGGGGGGGTTAGGGGGGGGGGGGGGGCGGGGGGGGGGGGGGGGGGGGGGGGGGGGGGGGGGGGGGGGGGGGGGGGGGGGGGGGGGGGGGGGGGGGGGTTCCACATGTCCATCCAGGGGAGAACATTTCGGGCGCTGGGCAGATACACCCAGGACAGGGTGCCAATCTATCACTGGGCACACACTCACTCACACAGACACACTCTATATGGGGCAATTTGGAGAATTCAATTGACTTGATCCATGTTTTTGGACTGTGGGAGGAAACCGGAGAACCAGGAGGAAACCCACACAGACACGGGGAGAACATGAAAACTCCACCAAGATTGAGATTCGAATCCCTAGTGCTGAAAGAGCATGCTAACCACTAAGCCACCGTGCCGCCCAATACTTCATTCCATAAAGTATATTCACTTAAACAGCATTAAGATAAATCTATAAACAGCAGCATGGACTCAAATAATATCTGGGTGTAAAATAAAATGTAAAAGAACAGCAGGTATTAGTTGGAATGAAGCACATGTACACCACAGTTATTTTACCAGCCGAAGTAAAAGCCAAATTTGGGAATTTATTTTCAGCTACGACCTCCGATGGATTTCGTCTCAACCGAGTTAGGACGTCCTTTAGCTGATTTCTCGTGGCAGAGCTCACTAATGTAAATACGGCTGACATTTACCACACAGTGAATTATCGCCGTACTTATCAAGACCTCGCCGTACATGTACACTGAACAACTTCCTGTGAACGAGTGTGGGTTTTTATGCTAAATAAGTTCTGCGAGTGGGAATGTCGTGTGTGCTATCTCTGCGGCCGCGTAAATCCATCAGCGGCCATCTGCATCACATTCTGGCATATTTATAGGCCTGATCTGACATTCATTTCTGCAGAAGAGACCAGACGGGGCGAGAGAAAGCAGGTAGGGACAGTGTGGTATAAACACACCGACAACTGGGATTCCTCAGAATGACACGGCATGTCCAAGGAACCCTACAAGATCCACATTGTCAGTATGTGTGTGTGGGTGTGTGTGTATTATAGTGGGGGAGAAAGACAGAGCAATGTATGTTGATGGAGTTAGACCTTTATACACGTGCGCAGAAGTAAAGGCCACCAAGTATCTGGTTTAGTATCTGGACATGGCTGTTCTACATTGTTGTTGCTGCCTGGCCGCTCAAGGAGGATGAGTCCCCCACTGAGTCTTGGTCCTCCCAAGGTTTCTTCCTTAAATAACAACATAAAAGGGAGTTTTTTCTTGCCACTGTCGCTTCGGCTCGCTCTTTGGGGGTTTAAAGGCTTTTCATTCTGTAAAGCTGCTTTGTGACAATGTACTGTTGTAAAAAGCGCTATATAAATAAATTACTTGACTTGACTTGACTTGACCAAACCACCAAACTGTCTACACAAAATGGACAAAAGCACAAAACAAGAAACACAACACAGCAGTTGTGTCCTAATACCTTTGCTTATATCGGCTAAATGGACCATATGTAGGGCGGCACGGTGCCTTAGTGGTCAGCACGTTCGCCTCTCAGTGCTAGGGATTCCCGGTTCGAATCCCAATTTGGGTGGAGTTTCCATGTTCTCTCCGTGTCTGCGTGGGTTTCCTCTGAGTTCTCCGGTTTCCTCAATTGAGTTCTCCAAATTGCCCCATATAGAGTGTGTCTGTGTGAGTGAGTGTGTGCACAGCGATAGATTGGCGCCCTGTCCTGGGTGTATCTGTCCAGCGCCCGAGACGTTCTCCCCTGGATGGGCATGGGGAACCCCCCATGATCCTAATAGAGAATAAAATGGAAGATAATGCATGAATGGACCATATGTAATATATATTTTCTTTTTAAACCAGTATTGTATTTGTTTTTTTAGCTTTTCGGGCCAAATGCAGGAAATAATAATAAGTACACACACACACACACACACACACACACACACACACACACACACACACACACACACACACACACAGCTACATTGTAAGGACTTCTTGTCATAACCATGCTTAAGAAATATCCAAGCAGAGCACACTGACTTTATTTCTTCCTGGATCCAGAAATAGAGTGAGTGGGAACACGACTAAGTGAAGAGAGAGAGAGCGTTCTGGTTCTAGACTGCGCTGCTGTCTGAGTTACGGTTTCCTGCCTCTCCTTGTTCTGAGGGAATGAGAAGGAGGAGTCATTCATCAGTGACTTAGTCCACCTGAACCGCACATGACCTTCAGCGGGGCAGCCGTGCTATGACCAGGGCAGATCTGACGTGTCACCATCCTGCTCAGTAAATCAGCGCCCAAGGCTCGGCTAAATAATATATAACGCCAACGTCATAAAAGAGTCACCACAAATCTGGTTTCAGTTCCTTATACTGGTGCTATTCTTTTTTCTTTAACAATCACATGGTCATGGCAGTGTAAACGGTAAGCAAATAAGCTAAAAAAAGATAAGTAAAAGTTCACTGTGGATGGCGCTGAAAAAGCATTAGATTTAATTTCTTCAAATACCTAATGGACTTTTTTTTAAGGGTGGAAGGAGGGCATACAGTCCATTCGGTGTGTCATCTGCAGAAATGACTTTAAAATCATTTGGATATTTATAACCACAGATGTCGTCTTATCTCATCCATTATCTTCCGCTTAATCCTGTGCTAATAATAATAAAAATTGTTGAATTTTATTTATACATGCCTTTCAAGTAACACAAGGCACTTATAATATACAGTAAGAACAAAAACAATAATAAAAAAATTAAAAATCAGGAGTATAGGAACAACATTTCATAGGATACAAATAAATAAATAAATAAATAAATAATTAAAGGCGGCACGGTGGCTTAGTGGTTAGCATGTTCTCCTCTCAGCACTAGGGATTCTCGGTTCGAATCCCCATCTGGGTGGAGTTTCCATGTTCTCCCCGTGTCTGCGTGGGTTTCCTCCGGGTTCTCCGGTTTCCTCCCACAAGCCAAAAAAATGGATCAAGTTAATTGAATTCTCAAAAAATTGCCCCATATAGAGTGTGTCTGTGTGAGTGAGTGTGTGCCCAGCGATGGATTGGGGCCCTGTCCTGGGTGTATCTGCCCAGCGCCCGAGACGTTCTCCCCTGGATGGGCATGGGGAACCCCACCGCGACCCTAATAGAGGATAAAGCGTGAGATAATGAATGAATGAATAGATAATTAAATAAAAAAATTGAAAACGGTGACCTAAAAAGATATGTTTTTAAAAGCTTCTTAAAAGAAGGAAGAGACATGGATGCACGGATTTACTGATGGATTGGGGTTCCACAGCTTTGGGTGTACTGGATGGGTTCCCCATGCCCATCCAGGGGAGAACGTTTCGGGCATTGGGCAGATACACCCATGACAGGATGCCAATCTATCACTGGATACACACACACTCACTCACACAGACACACTCTATATGGGGCAATTTGAAGAATTCAATTGACCTTGATCCAAGTTTTTGGACTGTGGGAGGAAACCGGAGAACCCGGAGGGAACCCACGCAGACACGGGGAGAACATGGAAAGTTCACCCAGATTGGGATTCGAACCGGGAATCCATAGTGCTGAGAGGCGAACGTGCTAACCACTAAGCCACCGTGCCGCCCTCCATTTCAATACATTGCATTTGAAAACAAACTGCTGACAGCTCCGCTTTAGACCAATCACTTTTTGGAGCCCTGCTAATCCTTCACCTCAGTCATTATACCTCCGCTGTGAAAGCACGAATGGCTCTGGTTTCAGTCTTCCCTATGCCCTCCATCCACAGACTACCCTAAAACCCTAGAAGCCTTGTTCCATACATCAATCTCATAGACGTGGACACCCATTACACACAAGCATAATGTTAGTGCCTGATCGTGCATATGTTACTGCTCGATGGTTGCTGCTTTCACTTCCTCGTGTTGTCTATTTAGCCAAAAAAAGAAAGTGTCCTGAAAAGTGAAATAAAGAGTTGAACTAAATGATCGCTTAAGCAAACAAGGAGTAAATTTCCTTCGCGGCTGCCGGAGATTTAGCAAGAGGCTTTGCAGGATATTATCGGCATCCTGTCTCACTGACCTGACGACCAATAGCATGTAAGGAGGGTGACCTCTATCCAGGGCAAACCCTCCGGAGACGACCCTGTGACCTCGTCTGGAGGCGAGCCTGCTCTTTGACAGATAGATGTGTGTCTGGGAGAAGGACAAAGCCGAAGTGGAGACCACTCAGTGACCCACAGGGAGGGGAGGGAAAACAGCCACATCATCATTTTGTTGTCCTGGTGGAGGTGAGTGGGGTTTTCTGTGACTGTGTGTCTGCTTGGGGAGTTATTACAACTGCAGGATGCTTCTTATTCATCTTTAATTTAAAAATTGAACCTCACATGAGAGATGAAAGACCGTCTTCTTTTAGTCATCTTTGGCCTGTATCCATCGCTATGCACCCAAATAACCATTCAGACAGCCTTTGACGGTAGCATTAAAACACTGTGTGAACATGTGTTGACTTAGAATCCCCTCGGGACTTATTTATAACAGAGTTAAAGGAGCATGTTGTGTTAATAACAACTTAAAGCAGATCTGAGCATGTTCAGACTGCAGGTTTACAGTAGGGACTGATGAACTATATCATAATATGTATTGTTACATAAATGATCTGAGAACATGTCTGTTTGGGCGGCACGGTGGCTTAGTGGTTAACAAGTTCTCCTCTCAGCACTAGGGATTCCCGGTTCGAATCCCCATCTGGGTGGAGTTTCCATGTTCTCCCCGTGTCTGCGTGGGTTTCCTCCGGGTTTTCCGGTTTCCTCCCACAGTCCAAAAACATGAATGAAGTCAATTGAGTTCTCCAAATTGCCCCGTTTAGAGTGTGTCTGTGTGAGTGAGTGTGTACCCAGCGATGGATTGGCGCCCTGTCCTGGGTGTATCTGCCCAGCGCCTGAAACGTTCTCCCCTGGATGGGCATGGGGAACCCCCCCGCGACCCTGATATAGGATAAAGTGGAAGATAATGGATGGATGGATGGAATATGTCTGTCTATTACTGCCCTTAGTAGTGTTTGAAATGTTGGTAAACTAAAGTGACATTAACTACATCATCCCTTTGTATGACCCTTTAGAAACCACTTATAAAAAAGGCCTTAGCAACTGCATCCTAGCAACCATCCGGAACATTTTAGCAGCTACCGCCCTTCATCATCAGCCGTCTTCCGTTAAGGCAAAAGTAATAAGCTGAAAAGCTGCAAACATGTATAGATACCCTACAGAAAACCAAAAATGCCCTTAGAACCATCGACAAACACACTAGCAACCACCTAGAACAATCAACAGCAACTACCTACATACACACCACAAAAACACCACCCAAAATGTCATAGCAATTGCCTACAGACACACTAGTTACTGTGTAAATGCCATAGCAACCGTCTACGGCCACACCTTCAACCGATTTTAATTCCACAGCAACCACTGTAGAACCAATAACCACACAAACCACCAATTAAAATGCCATAGCAACCACCTACAGACACACTACTTACTACGTAAATGCCATAGCAACAGTCTAGGGACACACCTGTTATACACCAACCAATTATGAGACAGCAACCACATACAGACATACTAACCAACACATAACATGCCATAGCAATCGCCTACAGACACACCAGCTACTACGTAAATACCATAGCAACCATCTACAGTCACACCTTTAACCAATTTTAATTTCACAACGACCACTGGGTTGCTATAAACACACTAACCACCACTTAAATTGCGATCGCAACCACCTTCAGACACACTAGCTACCACAAAAATGCCATAGCAAATGTCTACAGACACACCTTCAACCAAATATAGTGACATAGTAACCACTTAAATAAATATTATTCACCAACTAAAATGCAATAGCAACCTCCTACCGACACGCTAGCTACTACTTAAATGCCATAGCAACCATTTACAGCACAGTGGTTTGTCCAACCAACGAAAATGCCACAACTACCTACAAATACACCAGCTATAACTTAAAATTCCATTAAAACTGCCTATATATATATATACACACTAGCAAACAATTAATACTGTACATTGTAATCCCTGCCTACATACTCATTGGCCACCACCCAAAATTCCAAAACAACTACCAACCATTACACACCAGCAAGCAAGGCATGGCAACTGCAAACAGAAACACTAGCAACCACCTAAAAATATCAGCGACCACCTAGACACACCATCTACAATGCGTTAGGAACTGCTTGCCACCAACCGCACAGACACACACACACACACACACACACACACACACACACACACACACACACACGCCGGACAAACACATTGCTGGTTTTGCAAAAAACAATGCAGTACGTACTCAGTTTATAGTTTTTGCTGTAAATGTAGCCCGAAATGTGAGACATATGCTTTGATATATACCAATAACAATTGGTATATGTATAAAAAAATATAGGGCGGCATGGTGCCTTAGTGGTTAGCACATTCGCCTCTCAGCACTAGGGATTCCCGGTTCGAATCCCAATCTGGGTGGTTTCCATGTTCTCCCCGTGTCCGTGTGGGTTTCCTCCGGGTTCTCCGGTTTCCTCTCACAGTCCAAAAACATGGATCAAGGTCAATTGAGAGTGTGAATGTGTTTGTGTGAGTGAGTGTGTGCCCAGCGATGGATTGGCGCCCTGTCCTGGGTGTCCTGGGTGTATCCTGGGAGAAATGTTCTCTCCTGGATGGGCATGGGGAAGCCTCCTCCCGTATCCTCTAATAGAGGAAAAAATGGAAGATAATGGATGGATGGTTATAAATATATATATAACACACACACACACACACACACACACACACACACACACACACACACACACACATATATATATATATATATTCATTCATTCATTATCTCCCGCTTTATCCCCTACCAGGGTCGCGGTGGGGTTCCCCATGCCCATCCAGGGGAGAACGTCTCGGGCGCCGGGCAGACAGACCCAGGACAGGGTGCCAATCCATCACTGGGCACACACCCACACACTCAAACACACTCTATATGGGACAATTTAGAGAACTCAATTAACTTGATCCATGTTTTTGGACTGTGGGAGGAAACCGGAGAACCCGGAGGAAACCCACGCAGACACGAAGAAAACATGGAAACTCCACCCAGATGGGGATTCGAACCGGGAATCTCTAGTGCTGAGAGGCGAACGTGCTAACCACTAAGCCACCATATATATATATATGATGTAAACTGTTTTATTACAAGGCCTAACTAGATCTGCAACTGTGCACGTTATAAATCATATAGTTGGCCATGCTGATGATTGTGTGAGCGAGGAGTGGAAGTGTTTGACAGGGTGATGTAGAGAGGTATGAGGGTAAGAGGGAAAAAGAACGTCACTGATGTGCGTGCGGCCTCAGACGGAAGTTGTTTCCTCTCCTCGCCGCTGCAGCAGGGGAGATGCCGTGGTCCGGCTGAAATTAGTGCAGGCTGTAGTTGCTGTGCTGCACTTCTAGCCTGGCCTTGGGGGTGATTCACGTGGGAAAGGTGGACGAAAGGGCCTAACCGGGGCCTTCGGGCAGCCCGGTGATGGATGGGGCAGACGCAAGAAAAATGGGGGGGGGGTGGGGGTGGGGGTGTTGACTTCCTGCTCTTTCTCAAGAGCCAGAACAATCCCATCTTATGCTTAAGGTCTGGAGACAGTCCTAATGTTACTTTCCTTAAAGCTGGTGGAGACAGAGCTTATTCAGGTCCTTCATGTGCATAAGAAATAAGAATAGCAGGAAGAGGTGTAATGATGTGTGTGTGTGTGTGTGTGTGTGTGTGTGTGTGTGTGTGTGTGTGTGTGTGTATATATATATATATATATATATATATATATATATATATATATATATATATATATAACACACACACACACACAAACACACACACACACACACACATATATATGTGTTATATATATGTTATATATATGTTCATTCATTCATTCATTATCTTCCGCTTTATCCTCTATTAGGATCACGGTGGGGGTGCACTCACTCACACAGACACACTCTATATGGGGAAATTTTTGAGAATTCAATTGACTTGATCCATGTTTTTGGACTGTGGGAGGAAACCGGAGAACCCGGAGGAAACCCACGCAGACACGGGAAGAACATGGAAACTCCACCCAGATGGGGATTCGAACCGGGAATCCCTAGCGCTGAGAGGAGAACGTGCTAACCACTAAGCCACCGTGCCGCCCATATATATATACATATACATATACATATACACACACACTCACACACACACACACACACACACACACACACACACACACACACACACATATATATATACATTTTTTATACAATTGCAGAAGTGTAGAATTACAAGTGTAGCTACATGATAAGTTGAACTGATACAATCGACATTATAGTAATTATATATATATATATATATATATATATATATATATATATATATATATATATATATATATATATATATATATATATACACACACACACACACACACACACACACACACATATATATATATATATAATTACTATAATGTCGATTGTATCAGTTCAACTTATCATGTAGCTACACTTGTAATTCTACACTTGTACAATTGTTTATAGAACTACACTTGTAGTTCTATAAGCAAAGACTCTTTCTCTATATACTATGTTAGACCCCTTTACTGTGGTCTTTAATCAGGACTCCCACAGAACTCCACGAAATCAGGTATCATTTTGGGTGAAAATCTAACTGTGTGCACAATAAGTCAACACAGTGATTACAACTGTGTCTGATCCACCACCTTCATGCCATTACAACCACCTATACACAAGCCATCACTTACACTGCCACAGCAAGTGCTTACAGACACTCACAGGCACATTAAAAGGTCATGGCAAACACATGCCTTGACCCAAGCAACAACCAAGAAAGCCATAACAAATAACACACTTGCTACCAGCTGCAATTGTATAACATTCTGAGATACATACTGCAAACCATCTAAAATACCACAACTACAAACACCATAGCGACCACCTAAAATTGTATAATAACAGCCTAAATACACACTATGTCCCACCTAAAATACCATAACAACCACTTACAAACACCAAAGCAACTACCTAAAATTCCATGATAACAGCCTGCACTGCATCCCACCTTAAATACCAAAGCAACCACCTACAAACACCATAGAAACCACCTAATACTGTATAATAACAGCCCAAATACACACTGCATCCAACCTAAAATATCATGGCAACCACCTAAAACACCCTAGCAACCACCTAAAATTGTATAATAACAGCCAACATACATACTTCAAACCACATAAAATACCATGGCAACCATCTACAAACTCCCTAGCAATCCCTAAAATTGTATAACAGCCAACATACATACTTCAAAGCACATCAAATACCATAGCAACCATCTACAAACTCCCTAGCAACCACCTAAAATTGTATAATAACAGCCTACAGACACACTGCATCCCACTTAAAATGCCAATGCAACCACTTACAACCACCAAAGCAACTACCTAAAATTGCATAATAACAGTCTACACAGCATCACACCTACAATACCATAGCAACCACCTACAAACCCCCTAGAAATCTCCTAAAATTGTACAATACCAGCCAACATACAAACTGCATCCTAACTAAAATACCATAGCAACCACCTACCAACACCCTAGCAACTATATCACTATGTAAATTCACTGAACTTGAACTGATAAGTAATTTAATGAGACAGTTGTAGTGATTGTGGACTTTCCCTGCATTGTTCACCTCTGAGTGCATTCCATGTGTGAGCAAGACCACTTGTTCATTTTAAGGGAGGGTAAGTCAAAATATAATGCCAGACCAGAATAAAAAAAACCTTATAAAATATACAATCGTACCCACTGTTTCTTATTTTGAAAGCATTTTATTTGTTATTTTTTGTTTTGACGAAAGAATTCATCATTTTTGTAGAATGTGCTGTCAGTGCAAGTGCTGCCACAGGACACCGTGCGGACAATGACTGGAAGACTGATGGGCCCTGTGCTTGTACAAAGAGGCTCTCGTTTGTGCCAACACTCTGTGGCCTAGGATTTGTCATCTTTGACCAGTTGCGAGACAGAGCAGTGTTTATACCGACGCTCTCCCTCCCTCTCACATCTCTCCCATGTTGCTTTAACCCCAGTTGGAAGCTGATTTATTGCCAGCACTCAGCAACATGCCATTACTGCGCCTCTTTCTGCTGCACATCAGAACCCAACACGAGAGCTCAGTGATGGTTAGAGGCATGGCACTGATGGACTGCGTGGAGGACATTGGCAGAGATCTTTGCGAACGCTGGTACGGCGTGGGTGGAAAATGACTTGTGTTTAATATTTCGTAGTGTTGAAGACTGGACTGGATCCGGAGGGAAAAACTCTGGTTTTAAAGAGGGAACATGGGCAACCTCTGCTTCTATGATTTCTGTATGCAGTAATGAACTTGCATTTGGAAAAACGCGGCAGTCATGTAAAGCAACTTGACGAAATCTCACAAAATCTATTTGAACCCCAGTGGAAAAATGGATCCACTGAAGAGCTTTTGCCTCCCCACATTTTGACATGTTGTGTACATAAATATCAAATGGTTGAGTGTAATTGGGCCCATTTCCTGTCAGTTGGATTCGGTTTCTTCTTCAAAAGCAAGACCTGGTTCCTACAGGAGAACCATGTATACCATGTATAACCATTAGGGGGTGACCTTCACAATATAATATAGACTGATATATAGTCTGTGCAATCAGCTTGATGGAATTTGTAGTTCTTACTAACAGACTGTAGTCCATCTGTTTCTCTACATGCCCTACTCTACCTAGTACCCTTTACTCCGGACCACCACAGAGTAGGCATTAAAATTGTTGTGCTAAAATTGTTGCGCTGGTGTAAGTAGGGTGGCTTAGTGGTTAGCACGTTCTCCTCTCAGCAATAGGGATTCCCAATTCAAATCCCCATCTGGGTGGAGTTTCCATGTGCTCCCCATGTCCGCGTGGGTTTCCTCCGGGTTCTCCGGTTTCTTCCCACAGTCCAAAAAACATGGATCAAGTCAATTGAGTTCTCCAAATTGCCCCATATAGAGTGTGTCTGTTTGAATGAGTGTGCGCCCAGAGATGGATTGTCGCCCTGTCCTGGGTGTATCTGTCCAGCAGCCAAAACGTTCTCCCCTGGATGGGCATGGGGAACCCCCCCGTGACCCTAATAGAGGATAAAGCGGAAGATAATGGATGGATGGATGAATGGTGTAAGTAGATACCAGACACCGCAGTGCTGCTGGAGTCTTTAAACACTATACAAACTATTAGACACATGATATAAAATCAGAGACACTGGCTCATCTGTTGCTGTTAGTCATCCTTTAATTATCAGTGCTCCCATTGCCACAGTTGTATAAAGTAAAGCACTTAGCCATGAATTTTGGGTAACTGTATGCATGTTTGTGGGAACTGCTTGGGAAAGGCCCTTTTTTCCACCTTTGCAGCTGCAGCGTCCATAAAGCCATGGTTGGCTGAGTTTGGGTGGTGCAGTAGAACCTGACTGGCCTGCACAAAGTCCTGACCTCAGCTCCATCCAACACTGGGATGAACTAGACCATGCTAGACCATGCAAGCCAGGCCCTCTCTGGCAAAATCAGGGTCCTGACCGTGCCACTTTTGGATTAAGGGGCAAAATTCGTGCGGACACACACTTCACCAACTGTCCTAATCCACTTGTTCATATAACGCACTATATATTTAATTCACATACATTTATAAACGCTTATTGCTCACACACTCACACTTACAGAAAGATTCAGCGGACGTACAGTAAGCAGAACCTCAAGTGCTGCATGCAGTGAGACTACAGTCTAAACAAGCGGAATGAAAAACCAAATCTTTTAGCCGAAACCAAGGTGAAGCCATGACGTGAGCCTTGTAGGAGAAGATGAAATATACCTGGGCCTTCCAGATAAAACAATATGAGTAATAATTTTATGATTTCTCTTCCCCGAACATCTATAAAAACAAACCTTTAGCGGAAATAAACGGAGCGCTATTTCGGTGAGGATGACACACTGCACTTTCCTTGGAAAAGGAGAAGCCGGTCATGAAAGGCTAACAAATCAGGCCACACAGGCGCTGGCGGTTGGAGTGCAGGAGAACCTCTGCGCTGTGCAGACAGTACATACAGTACGTATATGGGCAGACATGCATGTAGGCGTGACTGGGTACAGATGTGCTGCAGGGGTCGACTGGTGAGATCACGGCACAAGTCAATTTAAGATGAAGCTTTAATCCACAATTTAATGGAAATTCATTAGATGTTTTTTTTTTTTATCTTGGTCTCTGATCATTACAGGTTGGGAAGGGTGAGGCTGGAGTGAGAGTGCTGAGGGGTTCCATCCATCCATTATCTTCCACTTTATCCTCTACAAGCATCGTAGGGGGGGGGGGGGGGGGTTCCCCATGCCCATCCAGGGGAGAACGTTTCGGGTGCTGGGCAGATACACCCAGGACAGGGTGCCAATCAATCACTACTCACACAGACACACACACTCACTCTATATGGGGCAATTTGGAGAATTCAATTGAACTTTATCCATGTTTTTGGACTGTGGGAGGAAACTGGCAAACCCAGAGGAAACTCACGTGGACATGGGGAGAACATGGAAACTCCATGCCGAGGGGTTGTCATTAAACTAAATGGCACTACACTCCATCTTATAGTGGTAGGCAGGCATATTGGTGTTGATCTATTCTAATAATGGCACTTTATGTAGTGTGTGTGTGTGTGTGTGTGTGTGTGTGTGTGTGTGTGTGTACATTGGTCAACTTATATATGGTAATCCTCCTCGTTTGTTTTTCATAGTCATGGCCACCTGAAGGGCGGCACGGTGGCTTAGTGGTTTAGCACGTTCGCCTCTCAGCGCTAGGGATTCCCGGTTCGAATCCCCATCTGGGTGGAGTTTCCATGTTCTCCCCGTGTCCGCGTGGGTTTCCTCCGGGTTCTCCGGTTTCCTCCCACAGTCCAAAAACATGAATCAAGTTAATTGAGTTCTCTAAATTGCCCCACATAGAGTATGTTTGAGTGTGTGAGTGTGTGCCCAAGCGATGGATTGGCGCCCTGTCCTGGGTGTATCTGCCCAGCGCCCGAGACGTTCTCCCCTGGATGGGCATGAGGAACCCCACCGCGACCCTATTAGAGGATAAAGCGGGAGATAATGAATGAATGAATGGCCACCTGAGACCATCATCCTCTCCAAACATTTACCGATACGCCGCGGGGGTGACACTATTTATTGAAAAACCATCCCTCGCTCTGCTTATTCTGAAACAACTTGTCAAAGGAGTTCTAGGGGGGAAGGGGGTGGTGAACGCGCTGTTCCATCCCTTATCTGGGGGAGCTCGATCCAGCTCGGTTAACCTTGAGCCCTATCCACCAGACGCCAGAGGTATCTAGTTTTCATGAAATATAGGCCTTGGGCAACTGTCGGCCAGATTGCTCCATCGTACCACAACTTGTAGAAGTAGAATCATAGCCAGTTTAACAGCCTGTCTGTTGCTGGTAGTCATCCTCTGACACAGTGCTGGTGACTGTGTCGGATTCACCTGCAGCAGCGCAACACACACGAACACATCATTATCTTCCATCACCCAAATAATAGACGTAGAGAACCTATAAAACTGGCGAAGACATTTCAAATGACTTGAAAACAACGCAACGTTCCTGTGACTAAAGTCCCACAGTGGGTGTAAGTATCCATCGTGATCTTATCTGCGTTCATTTACCTCTGAATCAGCCACCACAGACAATTCTCAAATATTTAGCAACCTGTGGTTTTGAGAGTGCAACGTGGGAGTGACCTGCAGCAATCTCCAACTGCATTAAGGCTCCTTATCTGGATTCAATCAGGCACCGTGGTGTCGCCCCGCACCCCCCAGAAGGAAAAAACCCACAGCATCATCTTCTTAAAATGCAGGACCGATGATGCACAGCCTACTGCGTCCAACACAAACGGACACACAAGTCGCGGTGACGCAGCTGTGGAAAGCCCAAAGTGGAGCACGTCAGCATTGCATCAGCAGAACCTCCTGGAATGGCAGGGAGGTGATCGATGGCTTTGTTTTGTGCGGGGTAGGATGCAGGAGTGAAAGCACAGAGAGCACCACGGAGCCAGAGGAGGGGAGAAGGGTCGGTTGAGCGGGACACGTTCTCCCCCGGTTCTTCAGATCTGATTTCAAACGTCTTCTGGGAACGTATAAATTCAGAGTTATTGGACAAATGAATAGGTGATGCTTAATGAACTGAGAGAGAGAGAGAGGGCTGAACTCGTGAGGCGTGGGGTAAACAGTGCCTCATTGGTGTTTACTTCCACTGGGGGGCAGCGCAGCCGAGCATTGTTAGTGTTCCAGACGACTAACAGCTGGACAACATGGTGTCTATCTACACTGCAGTTTGTGTTACGTGATTATGTGCCAAGCCTGAGTGACTGATCCTCTCTCCCACACGCAAAGGCCCTGACAGCATGTCAACAGCTGAGATGGAGAACAGCCGTAATCCATCTTTTACACATTAGCCACTGTCAGATGCAGTTATCATCATGTCACATCTGACTCCAGTGTCATCCTGTCTCCATTAAAACAATACGCCGGCTCTTTTTTCGAATCCTTATCTCCATTCGCCGTGTCTTATGTGTCCAGGCAATTACCGTGCACTAAACATTCAGCACACTCGCGCCGAGACGAGCGAGACGAGCCAATTTCATTTACTTAAGAACGTCATCCTCCACAGATAATGCTGTGTAACTTTACATTTCATTACCCAGCCCATAGCCCCGGGTTCATCCAGCGCCGTAAACTGAGATACGCACAATTAACAGGTCGTTGAGTTCTTTTAAGAACTTTAAAGTCAAGAGGCTTTTAAAGGCTCCGGGGCTCCGATGCCAACAACAAGACCGTTCCTAAAGGCATTTCAAACCCAGTGGAACGTGGATCTGCTGCTCTTTTTTAACTGCAGATCAGCAATCATCCTCAGGCTCTCATTCTTTGTTTGGATTGTATGGCACCAGCGCCATCTTTACTGTCTGAGCCACCTCTTTATCCACTACTGTCCAAGGAGCATCCATATAAATTAACCATCCATCCATTATCTTCCGCTTTATCCTCTACTAGGGTCGCAGGAAGGGTTCCTCATGCCCATCCAGGGGAGAACGTTTCGGGCGCTGGGAAGATACACCCAGGACAGGACGCCAATCCATCGCTGGGCACTCTATAGGGGGAGAATTACATTGATCCATGTCTTTGGACTGTGGGAGGAAACCGGAGAACCCGGAGGAAACCCACGCGGACACGGGGAGAACATGGAAACTCCACCCAGATGGGGATTTGAACCTGGAATCCCTAGTGCTGAGAGGAGAACGTGTTAACCACTAAGCCACCGTGCCGCCCATCCATATAAATTAGTCATTCATTCATTATCTTCCGCTTTATCCTCTATTAGGGTCGCGGTGGGGTTCCCCATGCCCATCCAGGGGAGAACGTTTCGGGCGCTGGGCAGATAGACCCAGGACAGGGCGCCAATCCATCGCTGGGCACACACTCACTCACACAGACACACTCTATATGGGGCAATTTTGAGAATTCAATTGACTCGATCCATGTTTTTGGACTGTGGGAGGAAACCGGAGAACCCGGAGGAAACCCACGCGGACACGGGGAGACCATGGAAACTCCACCCAGATGGGGATTCGAACCGGGAATCCCTAGCGCTGAGAGGCGAACGTGCTAACCACTAAGCCACCGTGCCGCCCATCCATATAAATTAGATAAATAAATTCATCAGTGGTCTGCGTACTGGATGCTGGATGATGTATGATCGGTTGTGGGCTGTTTACAATTCAGCAGCATCATCATCGATCATCATCGACAATTCCAGCACCACTGGTGTGTCTGATCTACTGACCTCCTTCTACCAGCGCAGCACATAAAAGTGATAAAGTAATCTATTTTGCCTACAGTGATTACACACAGAGGAGTTTGTTCTCCACATTTAACTCATCCGTGCAACACACACACAAACACACACTGGTTAAGTGAGCACATGTGCTTGAAGGGGTGAGCAGCCCTTTATATGCTGCCCGGGGGGCAAATGGGGTTAGAAGCCTTCCCAGGCATAGTACTTGACCAGCAATCCCATAGACCCTTAGACCAGCAATCAAATCGGGCACCTTCAGGCCACAAGACAAGTTCCTTAACCACAAACCTACGACTGCACCATCACCACCATCTCAGTGGCATTGCAATGCTGAGAATCATCCACCACCCACATGATACCTGCTTGCTTATTTTGTGGAGATCCTGATAGCTGATTATTATTTTCTTGAGTATCCTCCCCATCACACCAACCACCCCCACATTCAAAACCCTTCTCTTTGGGCCTTGCACTCCTTCTTTTGCCTGGAGGCTCCATCCTCAGCATCCATCTGCGAGTATAAGCCTCAACCCTCTCTACATGTCCAAACCACTTTAATCTCACCTCTCTAACTTTGTTTCCAAAACGTCCTTCCTATCCCATCCCTCTAATTAACACATTCCTAGTCTTCTCCATCCTCATCCCTCCCATTGAGAATCACAGCATTTTCGTCTCCACCACTTCCAGCTTCCTACGTCCTTTCCCTTTCACTCCGGCAGATACTTGCCTATCACAGGTCACGGTTACAACTCTTCTCCATCCACTTTGCCCCTCTCCAGCACATTCTCCATCACTTTGTACACTCAACATCAAGTATTTAACCTTATACACTTTCTTCACCTCAACCACCTGCAACTTGACCTTTGTGACATTATCTCATTATTATTTGATGTTTAAATTATATACAACCTCTTCTTTGTCCAGGCTTGGGATGGCATTTCCTCCAAATGGAAAACAAGCAACACTTAATACAGTAGTACTTTAAAAATCCTAGAATTTAACTGCAGCTGTCTAGATCAGTAGTTTTAGAGACATTTCTGTCTATGATTAGAAATAGCTTGGAGTTTGGTATCTTCTCCTATTTGGGACATGTGCACATTACACCTACAGGACCTTTTATGACATCCCAAGCCCCCCCCTATCTTTGGATGTGTAATTGATCTCATTGCACCATTAAAATAGCAATCCTTCAAAGTCAGAGTGCACCAGTCGTTTAAAGGAAACATGTCACGAAATGCTGATTGTTTAATTTAATGTGATGCCAGAAACACACCAATGTTTCGCATCACGAGAGCAGAGACACGCTGACACATCCTAAATCCATCTGCAAGTTTAGTGGCTGATTGCTAAAATAAAGCAATCATAAATAAAGAGCCACGTTTTGGTGATTGTGAAGAGAATATAAACCTTGGCAGGGTTCTAAAAAGTAAGTATGTCAAACGTTCTGCAACGGTAAGGAAAACCTTGTTGCACTAATTTTCAAACTGTCCTACCCCTGTTCTCTTCAACGTGAGGTTCTGTTGTGGTGCATAGTCATTAAATTCTCAGTAGTAAAACAAGCAGCAATTAATTCCCTTTATTTCCACACTACAAGTGACGCACTCAGGGAACATGAGTGAGTAATCATCTTTTATTGCAGGAAGAGTCGCCCACTCAACACTGTTCATCTGGTTCGAACAGGACCCCTTGAGTGGGGCGAATGACGTGGCTGTACATCGTCTGTTCAGCCCCAGCAACTGCGGCGGGGCAGCAGGCAAAACAAAAGTGACATCTCAAATCGCCACTTCATTCGACTGGCGGGGCTGTAATTGCCCTGAGGTAAGAGAAAAATCTGGGTTAATAGGTCGCTGTAATATAATTTCTATGAAAACATCAATGGCTGACTTTCAGCTGCAAAACCATGGCCTTATGTACAGTCTCGCTCTCCCCGGCTGTCTCTCTCTCTCTCGTTCTCTCGTTCTCTGCAGTCTGGCTTCTCCCTGCAGGCTCCTCGATTAGAGCTGAAGATAAGCTGCAAATCCATTTACAATCACAGCTTCTGTGACTTAAGCTTTTTTTGCTCCAAATAAGTAAATTACCCCTAATACCCCTTCTCCAGCTCTCAGCCAGCTCTGCTATTATGTAAACCAGATGTTTCACTCTCTAATACACAAAGCAGTGAGGAACCATATTGTAGGAATATATCACAACTGTAGCGTGTAAAAGCAAACCGGCCCGTCACCTGCCATTCAACGTCATCTAATAAGTGCAGGGTGAAACTTCTCCTCGCGCTGAAACCTGAGTCTGCAGAACACTGCTGGGTTTCAGCCTCTCTGTCTGTCAGTGTGTCCATTACGTTATTATTTGCATCTTTTAATACAAGCTGTGCCTAAAAATCCCAGGATTTAACTTCAGAGGTCTAGATCAGTGGTTTTAAAGACATTGCTGCCTATGATTTCAAATTGCTTGGAGTATTACACCTACAGGAGCTTTTCCTTTGCAGCTGTACGAGAATTCTAGTGTTTTATATGAAATTTAGCCGTTTACCAGGACTCCACACAGAAAGAATCCTTGGAATCGAACCCTGGACATTATTGATTTGAAGAAAAAGCCCTAACCCAGACAGCATACAGATATGGGCCACTTCTGGCCCATTACTGGCTTTTAAAGATGAACCAAAGGAAGCCCTCACATCAAAGCATTCAAATGGCTCACACGTCCCAAAACACATCTAGCTCAAGTTTGCCAGAAATGTGGAACTGCCACAAATATGTGAGGCGTTCATGGCCCACATAAAAAAAAACTTATATGGGCGTGGTAGCTCAGTGGTTAGGGCACTAGGCTATCAATCTGAAAGTTGGGGGTTTAAATCCCAGGTCCACTGAAGTTACCAGTGTGGGTCCTTGAGCAAGACCCTTAACCCTCATTGCTCCAGGGATGTTGTGATGAACCCTGTGCTCACCTTGTAAGTCGCTTTGGATAAAAGCGTCCAATAAATGACCAAATGTAAATGTAAATATGGTTCACATGGTCTAAAAAACACATGGCCCAAAACTTCCAAGTAGTGTCAGTCCATGCAGCAAATGGGCCGGGTGAAAATAAAGGATGTTTACTGAGCTGTGCTGAAGTTACAGCATACAGATGTGGGCCACTTCTGGCCCATTACTGGCTCTTAAATATGAACCAAAGGAAGCCCTCACATGAAAGCATTTAAATGGCTCACACGTCCCAAAACACATCTAGTCCAAGTTTGCCAGAAATGTGGAACTGCAACTAATATGTGAGGCATTCATGTCCCACATAAAAAAAAAACTTATATGTTCACATGGTCTAAAAATCACATGGCCCAAATCTTCCAAGTAGCATCAGTCCATGCAGCAAACGGGCCGGGTGAAAATTAAGGATGTGGGCCAGTATTATAGCTATAGCGGAAACTCTGAGTTACTATTCTGCCCATACCAATGACTTCTTTTAGGTGTAATAGTAGCGGTGCTGGAGGAGGAAAGGCCAAGCTGATGGCAATGTTCATTAGAAGTAATTAAAGCACCGCTGATGAAAGTCTGCAGCCTTTAATTGTATGCAGCCATCTCATGCCATGAGGAGCGATATCTTGGAACAACAGGAGTGAGAATTTAGTCGATACTAATTCTTGAATTCTTGTCTCCGGTCCTCATTAATACCCCCCCCCCCATTACAGTGTAATTGTGTTTCTCTATGTATTCTCTGTATATGCAGTTGGGGTACAACAGGCATGATTTATATATATGTATATTTATAGACCGAGCTGTGCTGAAGTTACGGGGCATATGTTAGGTCTTGATGTGCTTTCGTCCTCCTCTACGTCACCGAGGTGAAGAAAGAGTCATGGGCTAAAAAAAGACTTTCCCCTCGCCTTTTCTTTCCAGTGACAGTGGACTCACCCACATAAGCATGGCTGCAAACCCACGGCCAGACCAGGTGTGTGTGGCTGTTGGCGAGCCGTCCTCTCAGAACCATCTTTAAATAAGTTTGAACACTACAGCCTTTGTGTCGCCACCAAAAAACGGCATCTGGACCCGCGGCTGTCCGTTTTCCATTTGCGTGGGTTTGGTTTCAACTGAAGTGGAAGTGTGCATGTAGAGACTTTCGAGTCGGTGAAAGACAGCCTCCCTGTCTCCATCATGCATCTGTAACCAGCTTCTCTTCCCCTGTCTCCAGTCTCCATGAAAGGATGGATGCGGGATGGGTAATTAACAGGCATCTGGAAGCTATTGGTAAGCCAGTTCCCCTAAAGCCAAGCGCTCCTGTCTTCTTATCAACCAAGGCCTGAGTCCCTAACACACATCCTTCTGAAATCCGAGGACGTAGGAGGCGAGTTCAAATAGAGACTGACGTCCAAAGCGCAGACATAAAACACTCAGGTGATCGGCGCCCTGCAACCAGCTGATGTTGTGCTTCTGGCGGGAGATGCTAATGGGGATTTTTTTAAATGACTCCAATAAAGTTCTGTTTAAGCTTCATCTGTCTGTCAGTCTCCAGATTAAGCCTGTCTTAAAGAAGGAGAACTAAAAAAAAAAGAACTGAAACACTGTCCCACATGGTCTCTACCAAAAAAATTGCATGTGTTTTCTGTAATCCTATTATCAGGATGGACTGTCTGTAGACCGTCGTCATCCATCAAGGGCTGCTAGACTCTCTAAGTCTTATCACACTTAAACCCGGTTCGACCCACGATTGTGGCAGTGATACATGACTCTGGTGCCAGAGGTGAGGGCATGAGAGTCATAAGCGCTTCAGACCACCCTGCCACCCACAGACTACAGACATGACACCCTTAAATTAGTATTTATTTCCACTTAATGTCATCCACAGAGGTACATTGTGATCTGCTGGCTGTGACAAGTATATAATGTTCTGGACATCCCTAAAACAATTGCACCGCAGGAACAAGTCGTCTCCGTCGCTAATTAAAGACAGAGGTTTGGTAGCGCACGAAAAACACTCGGGAACTTCATGCAAGAAAGAAGATCTAAATGAAAGCAGGAGCTCGGAGATTTCAATGAAAGGATCAGATGCTTGAGAGCCCGATGGCCTTAGGATAGGAATTCTATATCAGTGGGGTAGTGAAAGTGAACTCTGAAAGGAATGTTAAGAGAAGCTTTGCATGGACCAGCTTTTCTACCCTATTGACCACAGAGGGTCAGACCTCAGTGCAAAGACCTTATATTTACAATCAAATCTTATTTTCTCATTTTTATTATTATTATCAGATTTAAGTTCTAATTTATTCGTTTATATGGTGCTTCTAACCCTGAACGTCCACAAAGAGCAAACCAAAGTGACATTAAAGAGTGAAAACTTTTGGTATTTTTGTGGTTATTGAAAGAATCATTGTGAGGACCTTTATTAAATTATTATATGAAGCGTTGTGGGCGGCACGGTGGCTTAGTGGTTAGCATGTTCACCTCTCAGCGCTAGGGATTCCAGGTTCAAATCCCAATCTTGGTGGAGTTTTCATGTTCTCCCCGTGTCTGCATGGGTTTCCTCTGGGTTCTCCGGTTTCCTCCCACAGTCCAAAAACATGGATTAAGGTCAGTTGAATTCTCCAAATTGCCCCATATAGAGTGTGTGTGTCTGTGTGAGTGAGTGTGTGCCCAGCGATAGATTGATGCCCTGTCCAGGGTGTATCTGCCCAGCACCCAAAATGTTCTTCCCTGGAGGGGCATGGGGAACCCACCGCGACCCTAGTAGAGGATAAAGCAGAAGATAATGGATGGATGGATGAAGCATTGTGGGATTGCTGCTTGATTTCACTGTAAATTGTGCAATAACAATAATCTAAATGTTCATCTCATCTCATTATCTTCTGTTTAATCCTCTACTAGGGTTGTGGGGGGAAGGGGTTCTCCAAGCCCATCAAGGGGAGAATGTTTTTGGCACTGGGTAGAAACACCCAGGATAGGGTGCCAATGCATCACTGGGCATACACGCACACACACACACACACACACACACACACACACACACACACACACACACACACACAGAAAGTCAGATGTTTAACAGGGTTGCTGGAAGTGCTTTGTGTAAATCAGTCAGGTTCCTGGGCACAGCATGTATTTGAACACAACTTAATAAATGATTCCAAAAGGTCCGCGTCTTTCCCCTGGTGTTTCCAACCAGTGTTTCCCCTGGTTGGAAATGTTCAGCCAATTAAAACTTATTACAGAAATACAACTCGGCTTTCAGCATCAGTTTGATGGTAATAGAAAAAGACTTCTTAATGAAACCAATTAAACTCTTTTCAAGGAAATAAAAGGAGTTTGGATTTTCTACAAATCAGGATTTTGGGTGAGTGTTATTTCCGTAATGATATTGCAATCTTTTGGAACTCAGGACCAGGCTTTATTTTAAATTCATTAAAACACACATGTGCCCAGCGATAGATTGGCGTGGGGAATGGGGGGAATGGTGGGGCCATGGGGAATCCCCCCCTCCGCAACCCTATCCATCCATCCATCCATCCATTATCTTCTGCTTTATCCTCTATTAGGGTTGCGGTGGGGTTCCCATCCAGGGGAGAACGTTTCGGGCGCTGGACAGATACACCCAGGACATAGCACCAATCTATCACTGGGCACACACTCACTCACACAGACACACACACTCTATATGTGGCAATTTGGAGAACTCAATTGACTTGATCCATGTTTTTGGACTGTGGGAGGAAACCGGAGAACCCGGAGGAAACCCACGCGGACACGGGGAGAACATAGAAACTCCAACCAGATGGGGATTCGAACCGGGAATCCCTAGCGCTGAGAGGCGAACCCCCGCAACCCTAGTAGAGGATAAAGATCTCCCTTCCCCCCGTATGTAATGTTGCAGCTTATAAAGGGCACACACATTTATTAGGCGAAGCCTCGTCAGTTGCGTTAAATATTATTAATTATTTCTAATCAAAGCCCATTGCCGATGGCTCCGCTTTCTCTCCCTGTACCACTGAGCTCCTGCCACGAACTGCATTTGTACATAATAATAATATGCTTTTATAGCCATAAAATAGTCCTTGTCAGATGGGTTAATTCAGACGGAGCATCGCTGAAGGCCTAGGTGTGAAATGAACGGCCCGCCACTTTTCTATACGCATAGGAGTAAAGTCATGCTGGAAGCGGAAAGGGCTAACCTCAAACTGCTCTCACAGAGCATAGCTAGGCGCTTGATTTCACATACCTGAATAAAACAGGGCGGCACGGTGGCTTAAGGCTAATTTATGCTCAACGTTAAATACGGAAACGGATACGGACGGAGCCTTTTGTCCGTACTCTGCGTTCATTTTGTACGTAATTTGCACGTAATTTGAAAGCTTGCGGATGCGGACAGGACGGAGCAATACCACTGGAAACCGTGGGTGCAGTGCATGATGCGACCACTTCCATATGTACACGAAGAAGAAGAAAAACATGGCGGAACTTTTTGAAGACCGGTTGTGCGAGTTGGTGCGCAATTTTAATCATTTATATGATGATATATGAGAACGCAGGGCGGCACGGTGGCTTAGTGGTTAGCACGTTCGCCTCTCAGCGCTAGGGATTCCCGGTTCGAATCCCCATCTGGGTGGAGTTTCCATGTTCTCCCCTTGTCCGCGTGGGTTTCCTCCGGGTTCTCCGGTTTCCTCCCACAGTTCAAAAACATGGATCAAGTCAATTGAGTTCTCCAAATTGCCCCTATGGAGTGTGTCTGTGTGAGTGAGTGTGTGCCCAGCGATAGATTGGCGCCCTGTCCTGGGTGTATCTGCCCAGCGCCCGAGATGTTCTCCCCTGGATGGGCATGGGGAACCCCACCACGACCCAAATAGAGGATAAAGCGGGAGATAATGAATAATAATGAATTTCTAGATTGATTGCTTTATTTATTATTGTTGCCTTCTCTTATATTTATTCAGCCCATTTTTCGGTTTTATTGTTTTTCTTTGTAAGGTGACCTTGAGTGTCTAGAAAGGCGCCATCAAATAAAATGTATTATTATTATTATATAGAGTGTGTGAGTGAGTGTTTGTGCCCAGCGATAGATTGGCGCCCTGTCCTGGGTGTATCTGCCCAGCGCCCGAAACGTTCTCCCCTGGATGGGCATGGGGAAACCCCCCCCCTGCGACCCTAATATAGGATAAAGCGGAAGATTAATACAAGAATAAAACAGTCTACTGATAGCGTGTTTCTATACAATACCCTGTTCCATATAGTGTAGGACCTTTAAAAGACAAAGCCAAAACCGCATGAAACATATTGTGCTTATTCAGCAGATAAAAACTGTTTTTATGTCCGTGATGCTAAAACCAATTATGTTCCCACAGAATTAGGTAATAATTGCAGTGACTCATGTGACTAATATTAAAGTTCGGAGACGAGGAACATGGCATAGTTAATGTCACATTAAAAACCAAGCTTTTACAACGACATTCCCATGATCAAGAAGAGGGTTGACTGTAGTTCAGCTCTGTTATTGAACACAGGTGTCAGTCCCCAAGTCTTTCAAATGTAGCCACTGTAAGTGTTTTATTAATACTCCTACGCACAGAGATCAGAAAGCCCAGTAAACTCCAAAGAGCCGAGCACTAAAATCGAAGAGGAACAAAAACACAGCGGACAGCAGAAAATAAAGAGCAACAATGCAATAAGTGAACCTCTTACACACAAAAAAGAGATTAGAAATGAGAAGATCACAGCGGCTGGCTCCATGCTGAACAGAAACCACCATCCACCAGCTTCCACCAGCAAACCACACCACAGAGAGGACAGAACGACCCACACAAACCAGTGGGATCAGCAAAATGCGCAGCACACAGGGCAGATCAGAGAGACAATTTCAGAATGGAGTGTTCAGCGAAATGCACAATAGAAATAGCGGAACAGGATGCAGCCAGATCGCACTGGTATCTATATCCATATTCCTACACCTAGTCTGTTTTATCAGCTCTACTAACCATGGAGATGTAAATGGTAATCATGGTATGTGGTGTAATTGGACATGGGGTGGGATGTGATAGCTCAAACGGTTTGGTGTTGGGTTATCAATCTGAAGGTTGAGGGTTCAAATCCTATGTTCACTGAAGTTACCAATGTGGGCCCTTAAGTAAGGCCCTTAACCCTCATTGCTTCAGGGATGCTGTCCCTGTTTTCTGACCCCAGCCATCAAGTTGGGATACTTGTAAGTCGCTTTTGGTATAAGTGTCTGCTAATTGACCAAATGTAATGCAAACGCAAATATAGATGGTGGTCTATCTGTTTTCTTTAACACAGATATTCAGGTGATCTATATTCAGGTATCTTTAACACAAATATTTTTATTTGTATTATTTGGGTGGTGGATGATTCTCAGCATTGCAGTAAAGCTTATGTGGTTGGTAAATGTCTCTGTCTCTGATTTGTCATCCACACAATAATGCAACAAGGAAGGAAAATATATCAAGTCAACATGATGAGTCAATATATATATATATATATATATATATATATAAAGCATACATATATGCTTTATGAAGTTTAAATAGATTTGTTTTTGACTCATTATTTTGACATATTTTCCTTTAGAGTGAGACACCTATCTCTGAATATGATGCAGGTGGTTAGAAAAGCTATAAAACTGGAACTGTGTTTGATGTTCCAACATCCATATATATATATGAATATATATATATTCATTTATTCATTATCTCCCGCTTTATCCTCTGTTAGGGTCGCGGTGGGGTTCCCCATGCCCATCCAGGGGAGAACGTCTCGGGCGCTGGGCAGATACACCCAGGACAGGGTGCCAATTCATTGCTGGGCACACACTCACTCACACAGACACACTATATATGGGGCAATTTAGAGAATTCAATTGACTTGATCCATGTTTTTGGACTGTGGGAGGAAACTGGAGAACCCGGAGGAAACCCACAAAGACACGGGGAGAACATGGAAACTCCACCCAGATGGGGATTTGAACCGGGAATCCCTAGCGCTGAGAGGAGAACATGCTAACCACTAAGCCACCGTGCCGCCATATATATATATATATATATATATATATATATATATATATATATATATATATATATATATATATACTATAAAAAGTATATATATATAAAAGTGTATATATATATATATATATATATATATATATATATATATATATATATATATATATATATATATATATATATATATATATATATATATATATATATATATACCCGCTTGAATGTGTGGCTTTGTACAGATGATGTAGGCTTTGCTATAACAGTGCCTGGTTGGGGCACTACCCCCACCCATCCCCAATTTCCCTGCCCTCGCTCGAAGGGGGTTTTCACATGAGGCCTAGGCTGTTGTGATTGCACTCAGGCTTTTCCAGTCACCTTCAACAGTTCACTTCAGTAACAGACTCCATAAAGCCACGACCACCCACACCCACCGAGCTGTCCAAACAGCATCTGTCTCTGTCCCCTCCTGGAAAACGCACCTTAGATGAAGACATACAGACACATTCAAAAATTCAGTTTGGACTCATGGCACAGTGTATTATTTTTATAATTTAAAAAAATGTTTATTGTTATTATTATTATTATTATTATTATTATTATTATTATTATTATTATTATGCCATGGATAGATGCCTATGGTATGGCTGATGTACATATATGTGCATAAATATACACTTGGTTGTACTTAAAAAAATATTCCTACTTCACCCAAATACAAAACGATAATTTAATCAACAACTACAACAACAACGACAACAAAAAAACATTTCTCCTGTTTCCTCCCACAGTCAAAAAAACGTGGATTTAAGGTCAGTTGGCTGCTCTAAATTGCCCCTATATAGTGTGTGTGTCTGTGAGTGAGTTTGTGCCCAGTGATCGTTTGGCACCCTGTCCTGGGTGTATCTGCCCAGCGCCTGAAAACTTTTCACCTTGATGGGCATGTGGAACCCACCTCACAAACCCAGTCCCTAAGTATAGGTTTAAATAGAAGATGAGATGAGATAATAATATTTAAACAATAGTGGTGATGACTCGCAGTGAATGTGGAACATGGTTACCCTCATCCTTTCACCTTCGTATCTGTCTTTATTCGGGCATGCTGTGTTAGCTCTGTGGGTTTGCACAATAAATGCTTTGGATGAAATTCACACTGCTGCATTGTGTGTGGCTACTAATCCTTCACTGCATTATCTGCAGGGAGCCAGACAGACCTGGGTTCTATCTTCTACTTTAAACTGGTTTCTCCTCGGAAACCCACCACCTACCCCCTCCCCCTCAACTGGAACTGAGCACAAATCAGATAGGCCAATCCAAACCCCAAAACAGAGGTAAAAAATGACCTATCAACACACACACACACACACACGTACAAACACACACACACACACACACACACACACGCACATTTGCTGGAGGTGTATAAGGCTAAATGGCTTACTTCCTTGCTCCTAAATTTATATATATATATATATATATATATATATATATATATATATATATATATATATATATATATATATATATATAGTGTGTGTGTGTGTGTGTGTGTGTGTGTGTGTGTGTGTGTGTGTGTGTAATTATACAGTATACAGTATAAATTTACAATTTATATTTATTTATTATAGGCGGCACGGCGGATTAGTGTTTAGCACGTTCTCCTCTCAGCGCTAGGGATTCCGGTTCAAATCCTAATCTGGGTTGAGTTTCCATGTTCTCCCCGTGTCTGCGTGGGTTTCCTCCGGGTTCTCCGGTTTCCTCCCACAGTCCAAAAACATGTATCAAGGTCAATTGAATTCTCCAAATTGCTCCATATAGAGTGTGTCTGTGTGAGTGAGTGTGTGCCCAGCGATGGATTGGCACCCTGTTCTGGGTCTATCTGCCCAGCGCCCAAAACGTTCTCCCCTGGATGGGCATGGGGAACCCCCCCACGACCCTAATATAGGATAAAGCGGAAGATAATGGATGGATGGATTTCTTTATTATATAGGACCCGTGTGGTGCCCGTAATAATATATAATACTGTGTAATATATAATATATGATAAATATATAATACAAACATTATTTAAAGGCTTATGTCTGTAGGACACTTTCAAATTAAACCTACAGGAGCTTTAATGACATCTGATTCTCATTCATTCACGTTAATGCACCCATTACAGGTTCCTCTGAAAAAAGGTTCTTTTTTTGTGAGGTCAGATACAGATGTTGGAATATGTTTCATCACATTCCCAAAGTGTGGAACCTTGTTGTCATGCTGGTGCAGAAAAGGGACGTCCCTAAGCTGTTCACAGTCTTCCACGATGCATGACGCGATGCTTGTACCTCCCTCAGAGTAATGTGTTCATACAGAGGGCAATAAATGTATTTATATATTCCCATCCATTATATAAATGTACCCAAGAACGTACCACCCCAGTGACAAGTTGCCATATCCCTTGCCATAAGTACTTTTCTGACAGATCTTCAAGTCTTTGTTCCTGAGAATCAGGAGAACCTAGGCAGCAGTAGATCCTAATTTACTGTAAGGACTAGAAATGGACCTGGCAGAACCGGCTACGAGGAAAACAAATGATCTGATTATATTATATGAAAATAAAAGATCATTTCTGAACGTACACAGTAATAATGATACTATAATGTAAGCCATTGTTAGCAGCTGTCCAATTGTAAGGAATAATTCGCTCTTGGCAGCAAACGCAACAAGTTTAAACCATTCCTTTCACCAAGTCGTCAAAAATTCCAGTTCATGGGGCTGCACTCGCTAACAAATGTGTTTAGAGGTTAACTGGCGGTGCGTTTGGGATAATTTTTGAAAAACGTCCATCTGTGCGGCTAATTCATTTTCTTGGCGGATGAGAGTCAAAATGTTTCCCAATGCTACGTAATAAAGTGACGTTTATACGCTATGGACAATAGGAATAGGACACATGTCTTCATCAGCATAATCTGAGGTTTATTTTATTCCATTGCCTTTAATGCACCATTCCATTCATTATGGAAACACTTTGGGGAAGGCCATCAGCAGTGTACAACACAACACACTCTTCAGAAGAGTAAAAGCTATAAATTGGAAAGAACTTACTGAGAATTGGATGACATTATCTCATCTTTACCATCCATCCATCTATTATCTTCCACTTAGTCCTATATTAGGGTCACGGGGGAGTTCCCCCATGCATATACAGGGGAGAACGTTTCGGGCACTGGGCAGATAAACCCAGGACAGGACAAACTGTCGCTGGGCATGGACTTGCACACACAGACTATATAGGGGCAATTGGACTGTGGGAGGCCCAATGAGAACATGCAGGCCCAATGAGAACATTAAAAATTCCACTCAGATTATAATTCAAAAGGGCGGCATGGTGGCTTAGTGGTTAGCACGTTCTCCTCTCAGCGCTAGGGATTCCCGGTTCGAATCCCCATCTGGGTGGAGTTTCCATGTTCTCCCCGTGTCTGCGTGGGTTTCCTCCAGGTTCTCCGGTTTCCTCCCACAGTCCAAAAACATGGATCAATTCAATTGAATTCTCAAAAATTGCCCCATATAGAGTGTGTCTGTGTGAGTGAGTGAGTGTGTGCCCAGCGATGGATTGGCGCCCTGTCCTGGGTCTATCTGCCCAGCGCCCGAGATGTTCTCCCCTGGACGTGCATAGGGAACCCCATCTGGACCCTGATAGAGGATAAAGTGGAAGATAATGAATGAATGAATTATAATTCAAATCTGGATGCACAGAGCTAAGAAGAGGACGTGCGAACCACTACGCCACCATGTGGTCCTCATCTCAATATCTGCCCCATAATCCTCTTCAAGAGTGGCAGGCGTATTCCCATTCCCATCATGAGGAGAACGTTGGGCTGTGGTAGACGACTAGAAAACCCAGAGAAACCCCACGCTTACACAAGGAGAACATGGAAACTCCACCCAGACTGGGATTCAAGCCTGGATCCTTGATGCTAAGAGGTAGATGTGCTAACCAAAACGCCCAGATGCCATTACTGTTAATACATTGTAAATATAACAGGGTGTGGTATCTGGTGATGGACTGTCAGTTTGAAGGTTGAGGGTTCAAACTCAAAAGTCCACCAAAAGTTGCTAATGTGGGCCCTTGAGCAAGACACTTATTATTAGTGTTCCAGGGTTGCTGGGACCCCAACCCAGCTGGGATACGCATCTGCGAAATGGCATAATATGACGTAACTTGGTGTTGTCCTGATACTTATGCCCACCTGATGGTTAAATATTTCCAACCTAAAAACTTTGAAATCAAGTTTTAACCGCAAATTGGTACATCCATCCATCCTCTATTAGGGTCGCGGGGGGGCTCTCCATGCCCATCCAGGGGAGAACGTCTCGGGCGCTGGGCAAATACACCCAGAACAGGGCGCAAATTGGTACACGTCATTGTAATTCATCCTCATGTCCATGCGGACAATTGTTAAAACTTCGCTTTAAACCCGACCGTAAACACATGGGGTTGTGGCCTCTTAAAAAACTTTACAGGCAATTTGGTCTCTAAAAGGCTGCCTGGCCCCAAGCCCAAAGTTCCGCGGCTCTACGTCCCAAGCCATTATCATCCACCTAAAGGCACCTAATAAACATCCACATCCAGCTGAAGCCTACATTCAGATCACTTTGTTAAACAAACTAAAAGCCTAAACAGGATGAGTAGCACGCTGCCCGTGTGAGTGACATGCCGGTCCGGTGCTCCGCGATGTAAACATTTACATTCATCAAAGCAGACGTTCTGTCACGCTGCCGGTCCCCGTGCAGATCGATGCCAGCACGTCGGACCGATCGGACCAGATAGGTTCGTGCAAACCACCCAAGACGCTTCGAACTCCTTCTGTTTGATATGTTTAAGTAGAGATCCCGACATCTCGCCGGAGAACCTAAAGTTTGCTCCACACCTGTAGTCCTTTTGGTTTTGTGAAAGTGAAAGCACAAAGGCCCTTTAACGCAGCGCTCTTGGTGTGTGGCACATCATTCTGGCAGTCATGTGGTAAATATTGTGTTTCCTGTCTCCTCCTCAACTGTTTTGGTAATTGGCTTGTGTTAACCCGATGACCCGGTGAGAGCGGAGTGGGGGGGGGTGGTATGTGTGTATGCGTAAGACAGTAGTGCTCGAGGGCCACTGGGCTGTTCTGAGAGGGGGACGCAAGGTGACTCAGGAAGCAGAGAGCTGAACTCCAGGCCCTCACAATGGTCTGCGCTGTTCCCTGGGCTCCTGCTCCTAATTACTGGTTCATATTAGGAGAGATAAATGATCCAGCCCCAAAAAAGCCCACTCAGCATCACTCAACATGCCGTTCTAATACAGAGATAGAAATCCTGTCCTTTGTTCTCCTTCTTTGTGACCAAATTTTAATTTTAAGTCTAATCGATGTATATTTAATACCATTGTATATGATGTCCAAGTATGTTAAAGTCCAAGAGAGCAGAGCCCCATATTTAAAGCATCGTATACTCCAGAACTTTCTCACGCTGTACTCTGATTAAAAGACTGTTCTTTATTTAGCAGGAGGAATTTAACGATTCATCATCGCTTTCTGTCAAGCCCTCGCTCCGATATCAATTGTTCTCATGTGCGAAACCCAAAAGTCGTGTCCTCGCCCCTCTTCTTGCCTGTCTTCTTTTCCCCAACAGCTTGGAGGCAAGTCTGTCCTGAAATTGTAAAGAATTGAATGTTTTTTCCAGTTCCTCCAAGATTGCCATGCCAGTCTTGATGAAAGAGAAGCTAAGTGATACCAGCCCTCTGACAAGATAATGAAAGCCTACCTGCCATGCAGGCTGATGCCGTGGCCCACGCGGACTCGCTAAGCCAATAAAGCGGCGATGACACGCAGCGGGCCGCCCCTTCCTCCCTTTCTCTTTCCATTCGCAGCATTCATCTGTTCGCCCAGATCATCATGTGGAAAGCGCTGCTCTTTGATCTTTGTCACGCATGTATCGCAGACTGTTGCTTTAATTACAGGCCTGCAGTGTGTATTACATGGTAACGACTGTATGAGCTGCAGAATGCAAATGAACTCATGAAACCCGTAACATCTTAGTTATGGGTTTAACATTGAAATGACCAGAACAATACACTATTTAAAATATCTATATCTATATTTTTATTAAGTCATTATCTCCACTTAATCGTATATTGGGGTCACGGGGTTCCCCATGCCCATCCAGGGGAGAACGTTTTGGGCGTTGGTAACCTTACACAGACATACACATAAAAACACTATATGGAGCAATTTAGGGCACCAAGATCAGGATTTGAAAGCTGGACGTTGGTTAACACTAAACCATGCCACCCAGGGCATAATATCCATCCATTATCTTCTGCTTTATCCTCTACTAGGGTCGCGGTAGGGTTCCCCATGCCCATCCAGGGGAGAACATTTCAGGCGCTGGGCAGATACACCCAGGACAGGGCGCCAATATATCGCTGTGCACTTACTCACTCACCCAGACACGTACACTCTATATGGGGCAATTTGGAGAACTCAATTGACTTGATCCACGTTTTTGGACTGTGGGAGGAAACCGGAGAACTCGGAGGAAACCCACGCGGACACGGGGAGAACATGGAAACTCCACCCAGATGGGGATTCGAACCGGGAATCCCTAGTGCTGAGAGGAGAACGTGCTAACCACTAAGCCACCGTGCCACCCATGGCATAATATATTCATTCATTCATTATCTCCCGCTTTATCCTCTATTAGGGTCGCGGTGGGGTTCCCCATGCCCATCCAGGGGAGAACGTTTTAGGCGCTGGGCAGATAGACCCAGGACAGGGCGCCAATCTATCGCTGTGCACTCACTCACTCACTCACTCACTCACACAGACACGTACACTCTATATGGGGCAATTTGGAGAACTCAATTGACTTGATCCACGTTTTTGGACTGTGGGAGGAAACCGGAGAACCCGGAGGAAACCCACGCGGACACGGGGAGAACATGGAAACTCCACCCAGATGGGGATTCGAACCGGGAATCCCTAGTGCTGAGAGGAGAACGTGCTAACCACTAAGCCACCGTGCCACCCATGGCATAATATATTCATTCATTCATTATCTCCCGCTTTATCCTCTATTAGGGTCGCGGTGGGGTTCCCCATGCCCATCCAGGGGAGAACGTTTCAGGCGCTGGGCAGATAGACCCAGGACAGGGCGCCAATCTATCACTGTGCACTCACTCACTCACTCACACAGACACGTACACTCTATATGGGGCAATTTGGAGAACTCAATTGACTTGATCCACGTTTTTGGACTGTGGGAGGAAACCGGAGAACCCGGAAGAAACCCACGCGGACACGGGAAGAACATGGAAACTCCACCCAGATGGGGATTCGAACCGGGAATCCCTAGCACTGAGAGGAGAACATGCTAACCACTAAGCCACCGTGCCGCCCATGGCATAATATATGTCTCTTAATTAATATTACAGACCTTACAGTCTGATTGGTTGTCACTGTGTTGTCACAGTGTTTTCAGTGTGGTCACATCACGGCCTTTTTGCACTGTAAATGCACATACTTCACCAAGCATATTATGATGCAGCTCTATAAACCAGATTCGAGCGCTTACCATCAGTTACTGATCATTAATACAAATTAACGTTTTGGTTTTCGCTTCAAAGAAGAGAACAATGCAAGTCAGTAGTTACTGAAAAACTAGCTACACTGTAGAATTATCAATCCTGACCATTATCCTATCCCGCTCCCCCCCTTATATCCATATCCATATACTCCATATACCAATGTCGTGGTCTGGTTACCTACTGTCAGCAACGCTATATTAGGGTCGCTGGGGGGGGAGGGGAGGTTCCCCATGCCCATCCAGGGGAGAAGGTTTCGGGCGCTAGGCAGATACACCCAGGACAGGGCGCTAATCTATCACTGGGCACACACTCACTCACACATACACACTCTATATGGGGCAATTTGGAGAGAACTCAATTGACTTGATCCATGTTTTTGGACTGTGGGAGGAAACCGGAGAACCCGGAGGAAACCCACGCGGACACGTGGAGAACATAGAAACTCCACCCAGATGGGGAATCCCTAGCGCTGAAAGGAGAACATGCTAACCACTAAGCCACCGTGCAACCAAATATATATACATATATTTAATTCATTCATTCATCCATTATCTCCCGCTTTATCCTCTATTAGGGTCGTGGTGGGGTTCCCCATGCCCATCCAGGGGAGAACATCTCGGGCGCTGGGCAGATACACCCAGGACAGGGCGCCAATCCATCGCTGGGCACACACTCACTCATACAGACACACTCTATATGGGGCAATTTTGAGAATTCAATTGACTTGATCCATGTTTTTGGACTGTGGGAGGAAACCGGAGAACCCGGAGGAAACCCACGCAGACACGGGGAGAACATGGAAACTCCACCCAGATGGGGATTCGAACCGGGAATTGCTAGCGCTGAGCGGCGAACGTGCTAACCACTAAGCCACCGTGCCGCCCATATGCCAAGTGACTCTGCCTCACAGACAGAGTTGGGAATTAGATTCAGAGATTGTCCTGTAGGTCAGAGTGTCTTGTAGTGAATGTGAGCAGCTACAGGGAGCCAATGGAGAGAGAGGAGTGACTAGATGAATACAATTCGGGCTGCAGAGTTTTGAATCAGTTGTTGGCCTGATTGTGCAAGCTGGGAGACCGACAACCAATGCATCACGGCTGCCTCTTGGTTCTGACCGTCAAATACTTGTACGTCACTTTGGGTATACGTGTCTGCTAAATGACATCATGTTATGTAACCTAGCAAAAAGTGTACATTACCTGTACACCCTACATAATTACGTACCAAGTCCAAGTTCTCACATTTCACTTTCCACACGATGTCTAAAACAATGGACACTGTAGATACTATTGTGCAAGCCCATAAACAAGGCCAGGCAGTATTTAAGGAGCGGGCAGGAGGCGCAGCTCACCGAGGACGAGGAGGAACACACTGAACTGCTTTACCACAAGCCAAACACTAACATTTCAGACGTCAGATAGCAACATCGCCGCATAGCGAGCCGAGTAATCGTGTGTGAGTTACAGGCCCGGTCTGCATTCGAGTCCAGTATCAGCTCTCCAGCACCAGGACCGTTCAGATATGAATTATATCTATAATTTGGAGTTCAGGAACTTTGCAGCGTAAACACAGACTCTGTGTTAAGACAGGACACGAGCACACTCGTGCCAAAAATCTGGAGCTCTCTGGGCAGACGCTGCTCTTCTGCAAACCAATGCATTTCATAAAGAGAGGAATGGAGGGAAAGTTAAAGGAGGGTGGGGAGGGGGGTATCGGGGTGGAGGGTAGTGTTCAGGCCTGGTTATCCTTCTGGGTGGCCTTAGTTCAAATGCTAGTATAAAAGCAGACAAATGGGAGGATTACGGATTGTAAACCCAAGCCATCCCCATCACTCTGGCTGAGCCAAATTCAGCCCAGACGCCACACTGAGGTCAGTACCTGTCCTGAGATGGGGAGAGAGGAACATAAGGAGACAGCCATAGTCTGTTTGTGAACCAGGGATCCTAATGCTGCATTTGGAGATAAGGATCTGCAACAAACAAATCACTTCTCATGCATGGCATTTATTGGCTGGGTGGTGCAGGAAGAGAGGCATAAGAGTGGTACGGGTTTGTGGGAACAGAGAGGGTGTTTTTTTTTACAAACTGGGAGATTCCATGGTAGTAATGAGCTCCAATATTTCAAAGGTAAAGCAGCTTTAGTCTATATTATATTATTAAAGTTGCTGAAATTGGTAATAAATTCTTATCAACTATCCATCATCCTTCACTTAATCCTAATCCTAGGGTCAGCTGGGGGGCGGAGGGGGTTGGGGCTGTCCACTGTGAGAGCAAGAGCATTTAGCCACTCTGCCTTGTCAAATTCGCAATATTGACTGTTTATCTCCCTTTAAATCCCGGATTAAAACCCACCTCTTTACACTTGCATATTCCTGACTTTTAATTGCATATTTATTTGTTTGCGTATTATTTTACGCAGACTGGCTGAATAAATAAATGTATTTGAATGAATTAAATCTGTTTGTCTGATTTGATTTTATTTGACCCTTTTTTTTATACTGTGTCCTTTTAACTTTTGTAAGTTGTCCTTGAGTGCTCTGAAAGGCGGCATTAATAAATGAAATAGCTTATTATCCATCCATCCATCCATCCTTCCATTATCTTCTGCTTTATACTCTATTAGGGTCACGGGGGGTTCCCCAGGCCCATCCAGGGGAGAACGTTTCGGGCGCTGGCAGATACACCAAGGACAGGGCGCCAATCCATCGCTGCGCACATACTTACTCACACACAAAAAAACACTCTATATGGGGCAATTTGGAGAACTCAGTTGACATGATCCATGTTTTTGGACTGTGGGAGGAAACCGGAGAACCCGGAGGAAACCCACGCGGACAAGGGGAAAACATGGAATCTCCACCCTGATTGGGATTCGAAACGGGAATCCCTAGCTCTGAGAGGAGAACATGCTAACCACTAAGCCACCGTGCCACCCATAGATTATTATAATAAATAAATTATTAAAATAAATTATTATTATTAATATATTAATATAATTATGCAATTGTAAAACTACAGTCCATCTATATGACAAGTATATATATATATATATATATATATATATATATATATATATATATATATATATATATATATATATATATATATATATATATATATAGTATACTCAGTATCAACCAGTCAGAAGCTTGGACACACCCACTTCCATATAGATGGATTTTGTAGTTACAATTAGACTGTAATACATCTGTTCTCTTTGTTTTTGTTAGTTCTCTGTTGATTCTCTGTTCTCTTTTGGTCAGGATCATCACAGAATATAATTTAGGTGGTGGGTAATTGTCAGTTCTGCACTGAGACTGATGTGGTGAGGGGGTTTTAGTGCAGCAGAGATGATGTAAAGGGGACTAAAACAGTATGTGGTCCTTACAATAAAGTCAAGTTTGTTGTCCTGTTGAATTATATATTGAGAAAACATTGACTAATAATAATAATAATAATGGTCATATTATTGATTATTATTTTTTCCTGAAAGTTAATGTATGACAGGATCCAATCATCGAACTGTATTAATTAATTGGCAGCTCCATAATCCCTATAAACCGAAAACACATTGATTTAGCTGTCAGTCATCAGTTCAACTGGACAGCAAACAGACGTTCTGCATCCGATCTGCATATGTGGCCTATTTTTTGTTCCAGTGCGTGTGACCCATGTACCGCGGAGTGCCCAAGGACAATCCTACAGAACATCTCTGATTGCAAAAGGCATGTTCCTCATCTGGAGAGTGGCAGACTGAGCTGGAACGGGGGTTGAAGCGGAGGGAGAGTGGGTGTGAGAGAGGAAGACGAGTGGTAAATGAGGAGCAGACGGGACACCCATTCCTGTTCTGTGCAAGACAGTGGTTGCCCCCATTTCCTCAAGGATACAAAAACAAACAATCATGGTGTGAGCCTGGTTTCCGTGCCACCCTCGCCACATTCAACCACAAACACAAAAAATATGGACCATCAGAAAAACGCTCTGTGATTCACATGGGGGCCGTTGCCAGGGCTGCCGGCGCTGAGCATGGGCTGTACTGTCATCGGGGGGTCTTAAAGACAGCTGGATGCCATTCACTGCCCTGCCACACACATATACACACACATTCTATGTTCAGATGCCTAGCTCATGGGGTCGGAATGCGGGGACCGACTCTCCCGTTGCACAGCACTGGCATGTTTTTTAACATTCTGTCAGGAACCTTCAAAGTATAAAAGAACGAAAGCTATGAGACTGATTATACAATCATATCACGTCTACTTTCATCATCCTGAAAAGCTTTTGCATCCTTATTACCACAAAAAGCAGCGACAATCAATTCTTTTCTACCAACCCAGTGGCAGGAACCTTTCCTTTTTCACCATGGCTGTACAAAGCATGGCCCTCAATCCCAAACCACTACCCCTGTAGGTGTAACATGTACTGTAGGTGTCCCAATACTTTCGTCCATGTAGTGTATGTTTGAAGAACACCCCCGCAGCAGAAGAGGTAGTGTTGTGCTTGCCTCAGGCCAAGACTGTCTCTGTAATTAAACCTCAAGCATGCAAGTGTGTGTGTGTGTGTGTGTGTGTGTGTGTGTGTGTGTGTGTGTGTTTCTGCACATTAGCCAAATGAGTCTTCATCCTCCTCCGGGGAGCTCCAGTTACAGTCGCGTCAGAGGCCAGACAAGCTGGGGATTCTTTCAACGAGCAAATTACAAGCAATTAGGGTCTGAAAAAAAGGATAACATTGAGAAAAACAGGGGAGGAGGGCTACGGATAAGATGAGGACTCGCCGACTCCTGGGGCCTTGGGTGGATTGATGAAGGAGAGGGGTAAATGTTTTGAAGCGGGTAAGGCTCGCCACAGGCCGTGACCATTGTCCTCTCGATGGCACTGTGCTTCCCTGAGCTGAGGGTGAACTGCCCTCAACGACACTTCAGCCCTGAGGGTCTGTCCTTAACCTGGGCAATGACCCCTTGATGGGACGGGGCAGCACCACTCAATGACTAGGTAATAAACACAATCAGCTAAGGGGAGATTTATAAAGTCAGGAACACATCACTTTGTGAAAGAAAGGCTTTTTAAAAACAATCTTTACGCAGTGAGGCAGTGAGTGTGAAGTTTTAATGGATACTGTATTAAATAACCAGCAAAAATAAAACACATTTAAATATATAGAGCCGGTTTTTGGATTGTAGGTGGAAACTGGCGAAAAAAGCAGACATTGGGAGAACCCAGTGTGAACCCAGATCGTTCACATTCATTCATTATCTTCCGCTTATATCCTCTATTAGGGTTGCGGTGGGGTTCCCCATGCCCATCCAGGGGAGAACATCTCTGGCGCTGGGCAGATACACCCAGGACCCACCCAGGGCGCCAATCCATCGCTGGGCACACACTCACTCTCACAGACACACTCTATATGGGGCAATTTGGAGAATTCAATTGACTTGATCCATGTTTTTGGACTGTGGGAGGAAACCGGAGAACCCGGAGGAAACCCACGCAGACACGGGGAGAACATGGAAACTCCACCCAGATGGGGATTCGAACCGAGAATCCCTAGTGCTGAGAGGCGAACGTGCTAACCACTAAGCCACTGTGCCGCCACTAATAATAATAATAATAATAATAATAATAATAATAATAATTCATTCTTTCATTATCTCCCGCTTTATCCTCTATTAGGGTCGCGGTGGGGTTCCCCATGCCCATCCAGGGGAGAACATCTCGGGCGCTGGGCAGATACACCCAGGACAGGGGGGCAATCTATCGCTGGGCACACACTCACTCACACAGGCACACTCTATATGGGGCAATTTGGAGAACTCAATTGACTTGATCCATGTTTTTGGACTGTGGGAGGAAACCGGAGAACCCGGAGGAAACCCACACAGACACGGGGAGAACATGGAAACTCCACCCAGATGGGGATTCGAACCGGGAATCCCTAGCACTGAGAGGTGAACGTGCTAACCACTAAGCCACCGTGCCGCCCTAATAAAAATAATAATAATAATAATAATAAATTTTATTTCAAGGCGCCTTTCTAACACCCAAGGACACTGACCAAAAACAGTAGCAATAAAAGACAATAATAAAACCATAACAAAACAATAGAAGTACAGGTAAAAACTTACAAATAGAACAGTAAAAAGCAGATTAAATCCATAAAATAAAAGTCTAAAAGGCGAACGTGTCGACCGCTATGCCACCATGCCATCCAGTATATCATATTATTAATATATCTATATTAAATGGACACTGTAGTTCCACAATGATGTCCATCTGTTTTTCTACACCCTTTACTACTCTTTGTTCACTGATAATCAGGGTGGTGAATCATTCCCAGCACTGCAGTGTCACTGAAAAAGTACTATGGCTGAAGTGCACATGAACAAGGCACCTAAGCTCTAGTGCTGACCTTTTTATTTGTCTGGGTTTATAATTGGCACTATGCGTGCATTGATACCTATTTGAGCATCTGCTGTTTACCCGTGAGTTTGACTTGTGGGAGGAACCTAAAGACCCCCCCCCATAAAAAAAACACTCAACATGGAAAGACCACGCAGAAAATCCCTAAACCCTGGAGCTTCTTGCTGTGAGACGGAAGCTCGACGGTATAATATAAAAAACAAATCTGATCCAAAGATATTTTCAAGGAAACCGAGGCAGTAGAAATGCTAGCCCTGGCTCGTGTTTGATTCCGTGCTTGTGCTCTGTGTATAAGATCAACTCTGTGACTGATTACGCCATGCGCTGCTGTGATCCCCAAGAAACCGAGATCATAACTCCAGAACTATCGCACTAATCAAAGGAGAGCGAGCTCAGCTCGAGCTTCGGGGCTAATGGGAGTCGAGATGGAGAGGCTGTTGAGAAGGTGCGTGTAAACATCAGCTTAGATGAACTAACATGTAGGGGACAGGATCAGATATTCCTAATTGAGAATGTTCTGGTGTTTGATGAAAGGGCAGCACATGGGAACGCATTGGGGCGAGCAGGCATGCGTGCGCTTTTATTGTGTCATAACACCTACGCATGTATTCAGCACCGAGCACTAAGTACATGGATACACAAACAACCCTAAGCACTCGGACACACACACACACACACACACACACACACACAGGCATGGATATACAAACGCTCACACAAATCATGCCCACTTCACAGTCACCGGTTCCATGACCTCCCGCTTGCCAGATCATTTGCACGCAAGCCACCCATAGACGATCAATTTAGCTGAGTTAATGTTTATCTCCACTATTTTCACCAAGCCGCCATTTGTGTCAAGTGAAGACTCCTAATGACTGACTCTGTTCAAAACGTTCTAATGAGGGCGCTCCATTTGCCAAGAGGCTGATGGAAAGAGGAACAAAGCGGCTGAAAGAGTTTTTCACTGCCATTACCGCTCGGCGCTGACCTCAGATCTGTCTTATTGTAATAATCAGACGTCTGAACTTGGAGCGAAAAGGAAATCTGGCATGATGAGCTGAGCTTAGAATCAAACTCCTGAGGCTTCGCTCCAGAATATGTTCTAATGCAGCACAGGACGTGTTGGAATCGAGAACCCGGTGGGATGGCGCTCTCCGCCGTGGGGTGGTGCTGCACGGGCGCTTCACAGTGAGAGACCATTTTGGATGGAGACGTGGAGTGTGTAATGGATCGAAATGAAAAAGTCATGGGCAGGCTGGGGGTGGGCAGTTGGGGGTGGGCAGGGGGGGGGTTGTGATAGATCTGCTCGACACTGATGTGGAAAATTTAGCGCTGGTGACGGCAAAGCAACGGGAACAGCCATTTTTAATTAACTAATCGCGTTTAGACAAATGGTCCTACAATGTTCAGCCTGATGGATTCATTCTGGGTTTTTTATTTACAATATACTCCACAAATGAGGCTCTGAAAATCCACTTGATGAAGATCCTATCCCGTTGGTTTGAGTGACTGAAAAGATGACACATTAAATAACAGCAGATCCATGTTCAGGGCAAAAGCCGTGCCTCCAATCTGGAGAAGTGCTTTATAGATACAAAGACGCAAACAAATATGGGGTTTTCTTACTGTGATGGCAACAGCAGCCTCTACTGGCTAATCAAGACAGGGACAGAGAGGGCTCCCTCCAGCAGGCGCTGCATAAACTGGAGACTTTCCAGGGTTTTTGGACTTTAAATCAATTGGAATACAATCTCGGGCGGCACGGTGGCTTAGTGATTAGCACATTCGCCTCTCGGCCCTAGGGATTCCCGGTTCGAATCCCAATCTGAGTTTCCATGTTCTCCCCGTGTCCGTGTGGGTTTCATCCGGGTTCTCCGGTTTCCTCCCACAGTCCAAAAACATGGATCAAGGTCAATTGAATTCTCCAAATTGCCCCATATAGAGTGTGTCTGTGTGAGTAAGTGTGTGCCCAGCGATAGATTGGCGCCCTGTCCTTGGTGTATCTGCCCAGCGCCCGCGCCCTTCTCCCCTGGATGGGCATGAGGAACTCCCCTGCAATCCTAATAGAGGATAAAGCAGAAGATAATGGATGGATGGGATACAATATTGAATTATTCTAGCACAACCCTGCTGGTGGTTTGGGAAAAATATCTGGTCGGTGGACAACGGTTTGACTGAAGGGGGGTGTTTCTTTGTAAAGTTTGCATGTTCTTGTGTCTTCATGGGTGTCCTCTGGACATGCAAGTCTGCTATAGTTGGCATACTGAACATCAGGCGTGAATGTGCTTGACCTACAATGAACTGGCAAACTTTCCTAATAACTTTGGGATAGGCTCCACCCTATGCTATGAATAAAATGCCCCATGCTGGAATAAAACATCAATAAATGCACATTAACATACTGCAAGTCAAGTCTGGGTTTAATCTAAACTGGGTTTGGATTATACATAGAAATTTGCAGGTTCTCCTAATAGAAAATAAACTTGCCTGGCTACATCCATATTTCAAATGTATTTTTAACTGGCTATGTAATTTTCCTGCAATGCTGACACCCTAGACGTGTGTTTTCCCGCCTTTTAACTGGTGGCTGCTGGGATAGGCACCCCCTCCTCCCCAACCCTACTTTGGATAAACATCCATCCATCCATCCATTATCTTCCGCTTTATCCTCTACTAGGAACGCGGGGGGGTTCCCCATGCCCATCCAGGGGAGAACGTCTCGGGTGCTGGGCAGATACACCCTCATACAGACACACTCTATATAGGGCAATTTGAAGAACTCAATTAACCTTGATCAATGTTTTTGGACTGTGGGAGGAAACCGGAGAACCCGGCGGAAACCCACGCGGACACGGGGAGAACATGGAAAGTCCACCCAGATGGGGATTCGAACCGGGAATCCCTAGTGCTGAGAGGAGAACATGCTAACCACTAAGCCCCTTGGATAAACATATAAAAATAAATACATAAATATTTCCCCGTTGTTGGCATTGTGCTCTCTGTAAAAATGTCAGGTTGATTCCCAAATATAGGATCCTTACTGTGTGGAGTTTGCATGTTCTCCTTGTGTCTGCATAACGTTTCTCTCTGTTTCCTTCCACGCTCCGAAACTCGCCAGAAGATGACCTGGCAAAAAGTCAAATGTTGGATCTTTGTTGTCAGGCTTTTAAGCAAGCCGACTGTGTGTGTGTCCGTGTGTGTGTGTGTGTGTGTGTGTGTGTGTGTGTGTGTGTGCATTCTTAGTCCTCTCAGTGTATGTGAGGGATGGTGCACTGTCCAGCTGTGCATGTACTGATCCCTCAGGAGCCAAGATCATAATTCCAGGGATATCGCACTAATCACAACTTCATCACAAAATGGATTTTGTCAGTGCACGCCAAGTCCACTCGAGCTGTCTGCACAAGACACTATACAGCTGCATGTTCTCCCCTTCTGGACACACACACACACAAACACGCACACCACATAGTCTACTAGCCTAACTATATCCAAAGTGTTCTATCAAATGAAAAAAGAGCAGAGGAGAGGACCCCGTCAGACCAGGCGGTATGTTTTACAGAGGTCTGGTTTAGGTTACTCTGCTTGCGTCCTGTTCAATCTGACAGCGATGACATGAAATGAGGCCCCCATTGAACCGGCCCACACCTCCTTCGATCAGCATCCACGAGTCCAGCCCTGACACGAGCGCAGAATGTGTGGAATGCCCCCCGATGCCCTACGGACCGACCCACTCTGACAACCGGGGGAGGGAAGGAGGGAGTGACAACTCTAACACTCACCAGAGCCCCCACGTCCCCAAACGAGAATGGCACAGGCCACCCTCGCCGCCAGAAGGCAGGGTTTATTTTTGTAGCTCCCACACTCCCCCTGCGCGGGCTGAGGCGGACCACCGAGTGTGGGCGCGCGGCATTTATACTTTCGGGTCTTCTCGATGGTAATATTTACAAGAATGAAATGCTAGGAAGGAGGGGACGGCATTATAACATTTCCTGCACTTTACTGATGTAAACATCAAAGCTCGTGCAGTGACAGGAAGAAGATTTGCTAGCAGAAGGTTTAGGACAGAGCCATTAATAATGTCAGATTCACGCTCGATTTTTGTGTTCAGTTAGAACCTTACGAAGGAAATGTGTCAGGAAATCAGATCAGATGAACGAGAACTAACTGAATAATTAATTATCATTGTTGTGAGGAGACCTCATGGACCTCGCCGATTGGATAGTCTTCTGTAGATCGTTTCATGATAATTAGACATTGATTCTAAGGGCATAGATGATGTCATGGAATATTCCTTTTAAGGTTTTATATTTTTTCCAGCCTTTAATGTGTAAAGTAACATCCATCCATCCATCCATTATCTTCTACTTTATCCTCTATTAGGGTTGTGGGGGGGGGGTTTCCCCATGCCCATCCAAAGGAGAACGTTTCGGGTGCTGGGCAGATACACCCAGGACAGGGCACCAATCTATCGCTGGGCACACACTCATTCACATGGACACGCACACATACACACTCTATATGGGGCAATTTGGAGAACTCAATTGACTTGATCCATGTTTTTGGACTGTGGGAGGAAACCGGAAAACCCAGAGGTAACCCACACGGACACGGGGAGAACATGGAAACTCCACCCAGATTGGGATTCGAACCGGGAATCCCTAGCGCTGAGAGGAGAACATGCTAACCACTAAGTCACCGTGCCGCCCGTGTAAAGTAACAGTGACTGGAAATTTTAAGCAAATTACAATTCACAAAACATTTTCTTGTAATGAACTACTAAATTACACAATATGAAAAAAGGTATTGGGACACATCTTACTGTCAGAGCCATTGGTTTATAAAATCAGGGATTTAATGCCTTCTGGACAAACTCTGTGTGTCCAACTTTGTGGAAACAGTCTGGTAAAGGTAAAGGCTCCAGAGCATGAAGTAAGGTCCACGCATCCAAGTAAGATTGGGTGACTTTGGAACCCAGATAGCACTTCTGGCTGATATATGGCACTGCTGGCCCACTGCACCTGACCCAAAAGTTCATATGACCCACATGTTCCAAGACCCATCTGGTCCACATGTGGTGGAGAATTGACACTGATATCCATATGAGTCAAAAGTGGACCTAATATTAAAAAGCTCATTCGGCCCAAATGTTCCAAATCCCATTTGGTACACATTTGGTGGAGAATTGGCAGTGCTACCTCCATGAGCCATAAGTGGCCCACATATTGAAAAAGCTTGTATGGCCCAAATGTTCCAAATCACATCTGGATCACATGTGGTGGAAAATTGTCACAGCTCCCCATATGAGCCATAAAAAAATTGTATGGCCCAAATATTCCAAATCACATCGGGTCCACATGTTGTGGAGATTTGGCAGTGCTACCTCCATATGAGCCACTTTTGGCCTAAAACCGGTGCGTATGCGGCCCCCATGTGGAAAACTGGGAGCCATCAAAGTCCCGTGGATCCATATAGATAACCAGATAAAGCTGCAGGATATGTTAGAATACATTTGACCCTTAATCCCATCGAATAGCTTTGGAAAGTTGTAGTTTATGGAATAGACTCCCACCTTAAACTCTGATCATGTTATCAAAACTGCCCGTTGCTGCAGATTCCTTCTTTACAACATTAGAAAGATCAGACCTTTCTTGACTGAACATGCTACCCAGCTGTTAGTTCAAGCCCTCATCCTATCCCGGCTTGATTATTGTAATCATTTCTCTCCATTGGCTCCCTGTAGCTGCTGCATTCAGTACAAGTCACTGACTCTGGCATACAGAACCATTTCTGGATCTGCCCCCTCCTACCTTCACTCTATCTTTTCAAAATACACTCTGCCTCGTTCACTTCGCTCCAGGGATGATCACCGCCTGGTGGTTCCACCTCACCGAGGAGCTCATTCTCACTCCGTGGCGTTCACCACTGCAAAATGGTGGAACGTTCTTCCCAACTCTGTCCGTAAGGCAGAATCACTAAGCAGTTTTAAGAAGCTACTGAAGACAAATCTTTTTAACCAATACCTGTTGTAAAAAAAAAAAAGGGGGGGGGGAGGCGCAGCATTATATAACAATCAGGTTTCATTATTCCACAGTGTAGTTACAGGTTTTCTTCATAACTACTGACTTGTAATGTTCTCATTTGTAAGTCGCTTTGGATAAAAGCGTCTGCTAAATGACTAAATGTAAATATAAATGTAACCAGTCTTGCGACCTGAAGGTGCTCAGTTTGATTCCGGGTTCTCACCAAGAACTATGGCTCTTTAGCCCTTGAGTAATTCACCTAACTCCAATTGCTCCTCAAGACCCAATGACAGAGCTGCTGACCACTCTGGGAATGTGTGGTCACTCAATATATTTATACGTATATGTGTTTGTTTTACTGGAAGGATGGGGGAATATGGGGTGGAGGACAAATACTCTATGTGTAACCATAGAACCTTTCGAATAGCATCCGTGTTGAACCTCAATAATAACCTTTTTAGATGAACGTTCTTGCAGATACACCAGCTTTGATGCTGCAAATGGAAAGACTTTTGCCGAACACTGTTTATATAAAACAAACCTGAGTTAATACCGTGACAGATAAACGTGCCTGCTGTCTGTGTGGCTGATTGATGACAGATTTTTTAAAAAGTGTTTTTATTATTTGGACTTCAGCATGGCGGCTATTCCCTGGATATTTCTGCATGTATTAAATGACTGGCTTCCAAAAGCATGACCTGGCCCTGAGACTCGCTGCACCAACAGTAGCAGTGGTTGTTCAGGCAGTGACTGGGTCTTCCTGTCTAGACTGGTGGAGATAGGGTTAATGAAAATGCAATAATGTTCAGTGAACAGTATCTGCAGCATCACTCCTCGAGTCGTCTTAAACGGGTTCTGAACTGCTGCAACAAGAGGATGCTGTGTGGGAGTGAAAACAACGGGTCATGACCAACACAGATAATAAATATGTGAAGTTGACTAAGCCTACATATTTAATGCATATTATCTGTCAATCGTTTGGACACGCCCTCTTCTTGCCCCATTGTCTATTTTCTCCACTTACCATATGGATGGACTTTGTAGTTTTACAATTACAGACTGTAGTCCATCTGTAGTCCATTATTTGTTTTAGTTTGTCGCCTTTGGTTCTATGTTCTCTATTGGTTATATTGGTATATGTTCTCTACAGGATCATTACAGAATATAATTTGGGTGGATTGTTTATTGTCAGTTCTGCAGTAACACTGATGTGGTGGGGGGGGTTAATGCAGCACCTCTATTTCAACACCTCAGTGACACTTTATAATGTACCAACCAAACAATACCTGCACTGTGGTGTTACTATTGGGGTTCTGATTATTAGAACAGAGGTAAGGGACAAGGTAGCTCAGTGGTTAGGGTGTTCGGCTATCAATCTGAAGGTTGGGGGTTCAAATCCCAGGTCCACTGAAGTTACCAGTGTGGGTCCTTGAGCGAGACCCTTAACCCTCATTGCTCCAGGGATGTTGTGATTAACCCTGTGCTCACCTTGTAAGTCACTTTGGATAAAAGCGTCTGCTAAATGACCGAATGTAAATGTAAAGGGGACTAACACAGTAGTTTGTATTTGTAGAACTACAAAGTCCATCTTTAGAGCTAAGGGGCTGTGTACATATAAAAGCTAATACAGTGTGATACTATTAAATATTTTTGCATAAATATGTAATTTGCTTTTGTTTCTGTGCAGGTACAGTGGTGTAGAAGTTAATTATTTTGCCTCACAGTTTGTTTCTCAGACAGGGACTATTCTGTGTGGAGTTAGCATGTTCTTCCTGTGTCTGTATGGGTTTTCCTCTGGACCCTTGGTTTCCTTCCACAGTCTTAAAACATGATGTATTATAGATGATAAACTTCTTCAAGTTGTGAACGTGAGCATGACTGTGTTTGGAAGTGGATTGGAAAATAAATGGTTCAGACATTTAGATTCAGATCTGATTCATCCATCCATCCATCCATCCATCCACTATCTTCCGCTTCCCGGTTCCCCATGCCCATCCAGGGGAGAACGTTTCGGGCGCTGGGCAAATACACTCAGGACAGGGCGCCAATCTATCGCTGGGCACACACTCACTCACACAAACATACTCTATATGGGGCAATTTGGAGAATTCAATTGACCTTGATCCATGTTTTTGGACTGTGGGAGGAAACTGGAGAACCCGGAGGAAACCCACGCGGATACGGGGAGAACATGGAAACTCCACCCAGATGGGGATTCGAACTGGGATTTCCAGTGCTGAGAGGAGAACATGCCAAACCACTAAACCACCGTGCCGCCCTTCAGATCTAATTACTCTGTGGTTCTTATATTATACAGGAACCATACATTAATCATACAAATACTGTAGTTCTTTATTGCAGTCATCATTCATTATCTTCCGCTTTATCCTCTATTAGGGTCGCGGTGGGGTTCCCCATGCCCATCCAGGGGAGAACGTCTCGGGCGCTGGGCAAATACACCCAGGACAGGGCGCCAATCTATCGCTGGGCACACACACACTCACTCACACAAACATACTTTATATGGGGCAATTTGGAGAATTCAATTGACCTTGATCCATGTTTTTGGACTGTGGGAGGAAACCGGAGAACCCGGAGGAAACCCACGCGGATACGGGGAGAACATGGAAACTCCACCCAGATGGGGATTGGAACTGGGATTTCCAGTGCTGAGAGGAGAACATGCTAACCACTAAGCCACCGTGCCGCCCTTCAGATCTAATTACTCTGTGGTTCTTATATTATACAGGAACCATACATTACATTAACCATACAAATAGTTCTTTATTGCAGTCATCATTATAAATATTAAACTAATATGTCCTTTTCCGGGGCGGCACGGTGGCTTAGTGGTTAGCACGTTCGCCTCTCAGCGCTAGGGATTCCCGGTTCGAATCCCCATCTGGGTGGAGTCTCCATGTTCTCCCCGTGTCTGCGTGGGTTTCCTCCGTCAAATGAATTCTCAAAATTGCCCCATATAGATTGTGTCTGTGTGAGTGAGTGTGTGCCCAGCGATGGATTGGCGCCCTGTCCTGGGTCTATCTGCCCAATGCCCGAGACGTTCTCCCCTGGATGGGCATGGGGAACCCCACCGCGACCCTAATAGAGGATAAAGCGGGAGATAATGAATGAATGAATGTCCTTTTCCCTTCAACATCCTGACCCACAGTCCCACTATCTCTGCTGGACTTCAACTCCAACACCTCAAGCTCTACACTTTTTTTGGAGAAGCAGAAGCACCACAAGTTGTTTTCAGAATTAATGATGGTCAAAAGTTCAGTGTACACTGTAAACAGAGATGACTCTGCTTAACCACAGAGAATATGTGTGAGTGTCTGAAGCAGCAGCAGCCAGAGGAGCACCTGGCTGATGTTAATCACATCACAGCGTAAACATCTCTCCCAGTGGACATACGGCAGAGCTTTTCACCTCCGCACAACTCCCTCTCACTGTATTGCACCATATCAGAACACACACACACACACACACACACATGACTCATCCAACTTCTGCACCAGAAATGTACAGGAACCACAAATCATTCCTACAGCCTCAGTCACAATGTACAGCCTCATGCAAACGTTTACACACTCCTCATGAAATTGTTACATCAATAACTTGTTCTTCCTAACAATTCCTTGCTTGTTTTTTTGGTATGTAACTTCGCAGTGGGCGGCACGGTTTCCATGTTCTCCCAGTGTCCACGTGGGTTTCCTCCGGGTTCTCCGGATTCCTCCTACAGTCTAAAAACATGGATCATGTCAATTGGGTTCTCCAAATTACCCCATATAGAGTGTGTCTGTGTGAGTGAGTGTGTGCCCAGCGATAGATTGGCACCCTGTCCTGGGTGTATCTGCCCAGCGCCCGAAACGTTCTCCCCTGGATGGGCATGGGGAACCCCCCCGGGATCCTGATATAGGATAAAGCGAAAGATAATGGATGGATGGAGAACTTCGCAGTGCATGACAACATTGAATAAGTACACTCACTGGCCACGTATTAGGTACACTTTCTTGTTCCGGCTGATTTTCCACTTTCCACCAAACGTTCCACTTGCCATAGAGGTGGACTTTGAGGTTCTGCAATTCCAGACTAGTCTACCTGACACTCTACCTAATACATATTCTGTTCTTTAATGGTTAGGGCTGCTATTGGCCCATCAGAGAGCCATAGAGTGTTACATAGGGTGTTGTGCTGGTATGATTGGATTTGCTAGGAGTTGCCCGCATCTCTTATGCAGCATCCTGTGAGCACTGATTATTTGCTTTTAGATCCATAAGGTGAAGCAATTAGGTGGATATGTCTGATAGAGTGCATATTGAGTGGATACAGGGGTTCTAACTCCAGCAGCACTGCTGTGTCTGATACATTCACACACCATCATCACATCTATCAATCCCCCACCATCCAAAAAATACCTGATCTGTGGTGGTTCCATGGGTTATTTTTACTCAGGTGCATTAATACAGTGTGCAGAATGTCGAGATCCACTGCTATGATCCAGACACTTGAAGCCTAAAGCCAAGCGCGAAAAGAAAACGCACCACTTCTAAGCTTCATTTAGTAGCATAACCTTTTTTTCCATTACCACAGACCTGTCGTAAACCTTTACTCTTTTTTACTCAAGAGCGTTCTAAAAATACACAGACAAGGATCTAATACGGGGAAAGGGGGGGGGTTGTGGCATCTTTACAGCGTTATTCCCATGAGCCATCCATTTCAAAATGATAAAATAAATAGAAATTAGCTCGGCTACCTAACCAGCTGTGTATGTAGCATATCGTATGACAGAGTTCTGGACGAGTTTGATTCCGTCCTTGTTTCCTTATTTTCTACACTGACCTCTGTTTCAGTTGCAGTTTCTCCCAGGTATCTCTCTGCACATGTTTATCGAACCTATTGTTTTGCTTTTATATTCGTTTCCTGCTCGAGTATGATTTACACTCAGGTTTTAAACTGGAACCGTCGTGAAGCTCAGCACTGCAGTGTAAATCATGGAAGTGGTGCACAGCCATCCGGCTTCTCGGCTTAAAGAGAGGCAAGCTTAATGGATCGTGATTACCGTCTCCTTTTATAATATTAACCTGGCATTTTCCACTGCAATATAAAAGTGTTCGGTACTCAAAGGAACTTTTAAATAAAAATTTCCAGCTTTTGATGTGACCAAGACTGGATGACAGAATAGGACAAGTAAGACTGCAAAAGATCCCAGTCATCCCAACAACGGCCTGTTTTCTCTGTCACCCTCAGGGAAGCACTTTAGAACCCTGAGACAAATACAGAGAGAATGCGGAGGAGCTTCTATTCACAAACCATCCGTACCACTTATACACCTCGGACAAAATAGCACGTCTCTGAGCACACCATTATGCACCTTATGTTTAATTTCTATTTAATTATATATATATAAGCGGCACGGTGGCTTAGTGGTTAGCACGTTCGCCTCTCATCACTCATCTCATCACATCATGTTCTCCCCGTGTCTGCGTGGGTTTCCTCCGGGTTCTCTGGTTTCCTCACAAAGTCCAAAAACATGGATAAAGTCAATTGAGTTCTCCAAATTGCCCCATATAGAGTGTGTATGCGTGTGTGTCTGTGTGAGTGAGTGTGTGCCCAGCGACGGCGCAAGAGACGTTCTCCCCTGGATGGGCATGGGGAACCCCACCGCGACCCTAATAGAGGATAAAGTGGGAGATAATGGATGGATGGATATTTAGGACGAAGCAGAAGGTAGGACAGGTATAAAGGGGAATTGTAAGAGCAGTCTTACCAAACCACTGCTGGTTGTGATGCAGACAGGCCTAAAGCAACAAAAAAAAGCAACAGCTGACAGCTACACGAATTAGATGGAGTTATTGGCATGCATTATTCACTCCCTGATTCTTTTCTTCTGCCGTATGCCACCTGCATATACATGCAGACACGCATTGATTATCCTTAGTCTTTCCCCCCCAAAAAAATTCCAATCTGGTCAAATGAAAGCAATATGTGAACTCCATGATTAGTGTCAAAACTATTACTATTGCACTCACTCAAAGCAGGGAGAACCGTGCACATTCCTTATTACATATCGAGGCAGCAAGACAAATGCAGCACCGTGGTGAATCAAAGGAACAATAAACAGAAGCCCTTTAGAACCGAAACCCGAAAAAGGGTGCAGTTTTACAAGGTGCGCACAACCGGCCGACGAAATCCTGAAAATCCGCCGAGGGAATTGCAAAACCCAATACATGTCCAGGAAGATTTACAAGAAATCTTTCCCCGAAATCATTGGGCATTTTGGGCCGTGTGCAAAAACATGGGTCTGAAGGGGGTATTGTACTCGCTGGAGCAACACAGCCTTCACTCGGTCTGGATAAACATTCCCCAGAGTCTTTAAATGCGTCCTCCAACCAAACACAATGGTTTCAGTTAGGATCTTTCCGGAAGTAGTCTCACCGCATGTCGGCGTAAAGACGTCTGGTGATAGCACACGGGCGCTGTGTATTTTCATTGGACGCAGGTGGTGCTTCTGCCTCTGTGTGGAAACTGCGTTGGGTTCACAGTTACATTTCAAATACACAGCCGCTATGCAGCCTGTGGATTGTCTGTCTCTGCGATGCATCAAGCCAACAGGAGTGGAAGCCGGAGGGAGATACAGGACGGGGTACAGGATTCGAGACTGGATCCAGTTTGGGGAACTGTCAGAATTGTCAAAATTTTAAAGAGTACAGATAATGTCACTTGGTGCAATTGAATCGCTCCAGGCAAATGGACTTCAGCCGAAAAAGGAAGTGAGCGATCGAGAACATTATCATGAGGAAGGAAATGTTTAAGCGCTAAAAGATGACAGTGATTCTCAGGCTAAATGCTACCAAAGCAATTAGCTCATTCTCAAAGACGGACCCCGTGATAAGATGACCGTGCCATGCATTATGTTTTCTTTATCAGCTGTCACGCAAGGGTCCCGTAGAGATCGCTGTCTGCAGGTAGGAGACGTGCATGAACTCTGCAAACTTTTATATAAGCAGATTTATTTATATAAATCCAAGAACCTGCTTCAGGACAGTAGTCTTCCTCTGTTTCCATTTGCAACAAAGTAATTCACTCTAGGGCGGCACGGTGGCTTAGTGGTTAGCACGTTCTCCTCTCAGCGCTAGGGATTCCCGGTTCGAATCCCCATCTGGGTGGAGTTTCCATTTCTCCCCGTGTCCGCGTGGGTTTCCTCCGGGTTCTCCGGTTTCCTCCCACAGTCCAAAAACATTGATCAAGGTTAATTGAGTTCTTCGAATTGCCCCATATAGAATGTGTCTGTGTGAGTGTGTGTGTGCCCAGCGATAGATTGGCGTCCTGTCCTGGGTCTATCTGCCCAGCGCCCGAGACGTTCTCCCCTGGATGGGCATGGGGAACCCCACCGCGACCCTAATAGAGGATAAAGCAGAAGATAATGGATGGATGGATGGATGTTTATCCAAAGTAGGGTTGGGGAGGAGGGGGTGCCTATCCCAGCAGCCAACAGTGAAAAGGCGGGAAAACACACGTCTAGGGTGTCAACATTACAGGAAAATTACATAGCCAGTTAAAAATACATTTGAAATATGGATGTAGCCAAGCAAATTTATTTTCTATTAGGAGAACCTGCAAATTTCTATGTATAATCTAAACCCAGTTTAGATTAAACCCAGTCTTTAAAACCCAGTCATTTCCATGTTCTCCCCGTGTCCGCGTGGGTTTCCTCCGGGTTCTCCGGTTTCCTCCCACAGTCCAAAAACATGGATCAAGTTAATTGAGTTCTCTAAATTGCCCCATATAGAGTGTGTTTGAGTGAGTGAGTGTGTACCCAGCGATGGATTGGCGCCCTGTCCTGGGTGTATCTGCCCAGCGCCCGAGACGTTCTCCCCTGGATGGGCATGGGGATCCCCACCGCGACCCTAATAGAGGATAAAGTGGGAGATAATGAATGAATGAATGAATAATTCACTCTAACACACCTCCACCCTGTTACCATTGGTGGAATGCTGGGAGGCGCCACGGTGACATAGTGGTTAGCACGTCCACCTCTCAGCGTTTGAGTTTCCATGCGCTCCACGTGTCCTCTGATCTACTCCAACAGTCCAAAAACATGGGTTCAAGGTAAATTGGCTGCTCCAATTAGTCCCTATATTGTGTGTGTGTCTCTGTGTGAGTGAGTGTGTATCCAGCGATATATTGGCGCCACGTCCTGGGTGTATCTGCCCAGCTCTCCGAAACGTTCTCCCATGCATGAGCGTAGGCATCATTCCTGCTCTCTCTACTTTGCACTCGGATGAGGGAATGTCACCTGTTACTCCTAACCGCTGTCAATCACCTGAATTTTAATCACCTGTTCCTTTTTCTGTTGTTAATTAGGTCCTCTGTTTTATAAGCGCTGTCTCCGGTTTGCTTCCTTGCGTTGGATCACGCTCACCTGTCGTTGTGTTTCTACCTTCAGGAGTTACCTTCAGGAGGTACACAGTTTGCTTTGCTTAGTGCAGCTTAGCGATTGTTTTCATCGTGGTTACGCTGCCCAGTGTTTGTGTTTTGTTTTTGCTCTTTCTGGAGAACCCTCTTTTTGGTTTTTATTTAATAAACTGTATCTGCATTGGGGCGACACGGTGGCTTAGTGGTTAGCATGTTCGCCTCTCAGCATTGGGGATTCCCGGTTCGAATCCCCATCTGGGTGGAGTTTCCATGTTCTCCACGTGTTCGCGTGGGTTTCCTGCGGGTTCTCCGGTTTCCTCCCACAGTCCAAAAACATGGATCTAGTCAATTGAGTTCTCCAAATTATCCTATATAGAGTGTGTATGTGTGCATGTCTGTGTGAGTGTGTGTCCAGTGATAGATTGGCGCCCTGTCCTGGGTGTATCTGCCCAGCACCCGAAACGTTCTCCCCTGGATGGGCATGGGGAACCCCCCCCACGACCCTAATATAGGATAAAGCGGAAGATAATGGATGGATGGATGGATGGATGGATGGTCTGCATTGATCTGTGATAACAGGTGGATGGATGGATGGAAGGCTGGGTATTTATTTATTCCGTATTACACCTGCTCTGTGCTGATTGTGTAAATAATAAAACATGGAGGACTATAGTGTGTAAAAGTCCCATTATCTTCCACTTAATCCTCTACTAATGTTGCATGGGTTCAGCATGCCCATCCAAGGAAGAACGTTTTGGGTGCTGGGCAAATATATTCACAGGACAGAGCTTGAATCCATCGCACACTATATAGGGGCATTTAGATGTTTAGAGATAGTTTAGAGCAAACAATTCACCATGAATCCATGTTTTTGGACTGTGGGAGGAAACCCACGCAGACACGGGGTGAACATGGAAGCCCAGACGCTGAGAGGTGGACATACCGCCACTGTGCCTTCCACTTTATCCTCTACTAGGGTCGCGGGGGGTTCCCCATGCCCATCCAGGGGAGAACATTTTCGGGTGCTGGGCAAATACACCAAGGACAGGGTCTCAATCTATCGCTGGGCACACACTGTCTCACACAGACACGCTCTATATGGGGCAATTTGGAGAATTCAATTGACCTTGATCCATGTTTTTGGATTGTGTGAGGAAACCGGAGACCCCTGAGAAAACCCACGCGGACACGAGGAGAACATGGAAAACTCCACCCAGATTGGGATTGGAACCGGGAATCCCTATCACTGAGAGGAGAACATGCTAACCATTAAGTCACCGTGCCGACTGACCTCCGCCCGTGTGTAATAGTACAAAATTCATCTAATAAAGTATGATGAGTGTATATCAGTCACTGGTCGCTGTAAGGCGGCACTGTGGCTTAGTGGTTAGCACGTTCTAGGGATTCCCGGTTCGAATCCCCATCTGGGTGGAGTTTCCATGTTCTCCCCGTGTCCACGTGGGTTTCCTCCGGGTTCTCCGGTTTCCTCCCACAGTCCAAAAACATGGATCAAGTGAATTGAATTCTCAAAAATTGCCCCATATAGAGTGTGTGTGTGTGAGTGAGTGTGTGCCCAGCGATGGATTGGCGCCCTGTCCTGGGTGTATCTGCCCGGCGCCCGGGACGTTCTCCCCTGGATGGGCATGGGGAACCCCACCGCGACCCTAATAGAGGATAAAGCGGGAGATAATGAATGAATGAATGAATGAATGAATGGTTGCTGTAATTACACTCTGTTCATTCATTCATTCATTATCTCCCGCTTTATCCTCTATTAGGGTCACACCCAGGACAGGGCGCCAATCCATCGCTGGGTACACACTCACTCACACAGACACACTCTATATGGGGCAATTTAGAGAACTCAATTAACTTGATCCATGTTTTTGGACTGTGGGAGGAACCCGGAGAACCCGGAGGAAACCCACACGGACACGGGGAGAACATGGAAACTCCACCCAGATGGGGATTCGAACCGGGAATCCCTAGTGCTGAGAGGCGAACGTGCTAACCACTAAGCCACCGTGCCGCCTTCACTCTGTTCATGTTATATAAATTAATTTCAGCATTAGAAAAATAATCCCTAAGCTCTCATACAAAATGAATTGACCTGTGGGCATGACCTCCCTGTTTCCACCACATACACACTCCTGTCTGATGGGGTTGACTGGCAAGCACCAGGGCAAATGTCTCCATCTTAGGTGTGGGCAGGATGCACCACTGAGGGCGCAGAGGAAAAAAACAGGCCCACAGCGACTTGGCTTCATGTTCCGTTTATAAAATGCATTCGGGTGAGTTCGGGGAACGATCCCAAACCGAGCTCCTATTTTCAAAACACTTCACATGTGATTGAACGGAACATCCTGAGTGCCGTCATGGCCCCACCCTGACACCGATCTCCACTTGAGTGCTCGCCACCACAAAGTAGTGAACTAGAACCCTCTAATAGCACCATTCCAGGAACTATTTTCAGCAACTTCCAGACAATAAAGCTCCTTTTTCTGATGTTAGTCATGGTGCAAATTAATAGCTTCATTGTTTCTATCAGGAAAGGGCGTGGTGGATGAGTGGTCAGGGTGTTGGGTTTTCGATCTGAAGGTTTGGGGTTGGAGCCATGTCCGGGTGATGGTGGTACAGATGAGGCTGGGACGTAAGCACACATTGCTGATGTTGTTGCAGCAGGTGAAGTGATCAGAGTGTAATGGTCAGAGTAACAGATGTAAAACAGATGTAAAGTTTACTGTGCAGGTCCAGATATAGAATATGGAATTAGACATGTGAGGGCCTTCCTCGTGGTTATTGCAGGAACGGAAAGAGAAAGGTACAGTATACATCCTTAAGGTTTAATGGCTTCTTCAAATCACACTGATAATAAATTTAAAAATAAGATATTGTATTTTGACCGGATTCCCGATTTGAATCCCAATCTGGGTGGAGTTTCCATGTTCTCCCCGTGTCCGTGTGGATTTCCTCCCAAAGTCCAAAAACATGGATCAAGTCAATTGAGTTCTCCAAATTGCCCCATATAGAGTGTGTTTGTGTGAGTGAGTGTGTGTGCCCAGTGATTGATTGGGTGTATCTGCCCAGCGCCCAAGACGTTCTCTCCTGGAAGGGCATGGTGGGACCCCCCCCGCGAACCTAGTAGAGTATAAAGTGGAAGATAATGGATGGATGGATGGATATTGTATACGGTGGCTTAGTGGTTAGCATGTTCACCTTTTAACACTGGGGATTCCCAGTTTGAATCCCGATCTGTGTGGAGTTTCCATGTTCTCCCCGTGTCTGCTTGGGTTTCCTCCCAAAGTCCAAAAAAATGGATTTAAGTTAAACTGGCTGCTCTAAATTGCCCCATATAGTGTGTGTGTCTGTGTGAGTGAGTATGTACCCAGCGATAGTTTGGCATCCTGTCCAGGGTGTATCTGCCCAGCGCGCAAAACGTTCTCCCCTGTATGGGTATGGGGAACCCCCCCCCCCTCGCGACTCTAATACAGGCTTAAGCGGAAGATAGCGGATGAATGAAAGATATTGTATATGTATAATTTGGATGATACGTAAAATCTCACATGATTTTTTACAGTTTAGTCGGGTCAGTGTGTATATTCACAATTAAATGTAATTCCTAGAACATTCGTTCTTTTACGACTCTGAGACTTTATGAATGTGATGCAGCATTCCAGTCTTATTGACAAGTTTGGGTTTCTAATGGACTGTATAACATGGCACGCTTGGCTGAGAAGGCGAACATGTGGGCAGCAGCCCTATGGCTGAGAGGCATCCCTCCATAAACATACATGTGGACTGGGAACCCATGAACCATTCATATGGGCCCCACAGTTCTACTTTCCAGTGTTCCACCCATAACCAACCAAATGACCTTTATGCATATGTGAAATGTCCCTACACTGTATATAAAACATATCCAGTTCAATCTCAACCTTCAGACTGTAGTGATCTCAGTCTGAAGGACATACACATTGCATATACCATACACTCTACACAAACATTCATACACACACACACACACACACACACACACACACACACACTCGCAGAACTTAAACCCAGGGTGTTTTTTTTAATTGATTATATTATTAGCTGGGCAGCATGGTGGCTTAGTGGTTAGCACGTTCGCCTCTCAGCGCTAGGGATTCCCGGTTCGAATCCCCATCTGGGTGGAGTTTCCATGTTCTCCCCGTGTCCGCGTGGGTTTCCTCCGGGTTCTCCGGTTTCCTCCCACATTCCAAAAACATGGATCAAGTTAATTGAGTTCTCTAAATTGCCCCATATAGAGTGTGTTTGTGTGAGTGAGTGTGTGCCCAGCGATGGATTGGCGCCCTGTCCTGGGTGTATCTGCCCGACCCTAATAGAGGATAAAGCGGGAGATAATGAATGAATGAATGAATATTATTAGCTACACATAGTATCAGTCAAAATTTCCTCCACGCCTCCTTTTTTGCTCCACTCATTGTACATTGTATCAAGTAAACTTACTGTAAAGATGGACTTTGTAGTTCTACAATTAAAGAGAACTACACATTCAAGAGAATTAATTGTCATTTGGCCAGCAGGAAAATTTTTACTTTGCTCATCGGCAAAAATTCCTAGTGATAAAATTTAAACCTAATAATAATAATAGTGGTGGCATGGTGGTTTAGTGATTAGCATGTTCTCCTCTCAGCGCTAGTGATTCCCGGTTTGAATCCCAATCTTGGTGGAGTTTCCATGTTCTCCCCGTGTCCGCGTGGGTTTCCTCCGGGTTCTCCGGTTTCCTCCCACAGTCCAAAAACATGGATCAAGGTCAATTCAATTCTCCAAACTGCCCCATATAGAGTGTGTCTGTGTGAGTGAGTGAGTGAGTGAGTGTTTGTGCCAAGTGATAGATTGGCCCCCTGTCCTGGGTGTATCTGCCCAGCGCCTGAAACGTTGGGGATTCCCCCCACCCCCCCGCGACCCTAATAGAGGATAAAGCGGAAGATAATGGATGGATGGATAATAATAATAGTAGTAATAATAAAATACAATAAAGCAAAAATATTAATAATATTGCATATCTAACATAAATAGTGCAGTGTTGCCATTGTAAAAAAAATTTTTTTTTTTTACTTATATCTGAGGTAGAATATACATCTGTTTGTGTTCTTCAGTACATACTGTGTACGTCCCCTTTATTCTGTTCTAATGGTCAGGGCCTTAATAGTAGCACCACAGAGCAGGTATTATTTGTTGGTGCATTATTCTCAGTGTCACTGAGGTGTTTAAATGAAACTCCAGCAGCACTGCTGCACTAAAACCCCCTCACCACATCAGTGTCACGGCAGAACTGACAATAATCCACCACCCTAATTATATTCTGTGATGCTCCTGACTAATAGAGTGCAGAGAACCAACAGGGGACTCACAAAAACAAAGAAAACAGATGGACTACAGTCTGTTATATTAAAACTACAAGTCTATCTGTATGGTAGGTGGAGAACTCAGACAGTGGAGCAAGAAGGGGGCATGTCCAAAATTTTGACTGGTACTGTATACTGTTCATGGCACTAACAGCCTGAAAAAAGAGTTAACCTATCCCACAGAAGAGTCCACAGTACAGCTTCATCTTCTGTACAAGGCATTTGAACCCTGGTGGGGTTCCCCATGCCCATCCAGGGGAGAACGTTTCGGGCTCTGGGCACACACTCACTCACACATACACACACAAACACACTCTATATGGGGCAAATCCATGTTTTTGGACTGTGGGAGGAAAACGGGGAACCCGGAGGAAACCCACGCGGACAAGGGGAGAACATGGAAACTCTACCCAGATTGGGATTCGAACCGGGAATCCCTAGTGCTGAGAGGAGAACATGCTAACCACTATGCCACCGTGCCGTCTGATAGGATAACTTAAATTTGGTAAATCTTTGCTTCAGTCTTGAAAATGATGGAATGTGCATGGGTACCAGCACCGAAGTTCACTGACTGATGGGAAAAAGTGACCAAAGGCAGAGTCACCCCCAATTCTGCTGTAGATTTCTGGCCTACAATTAAAAGGTCTGACCACATCACTGTACAGTCTCCACTGGTCAAATCATGGAAAAGAGGCAGCTTGGGAGGTCTCTTTGTGGAGGTACACGTCCAATGACAGGATGTGTTTGCCATTTGCTGGGTTTAACTCTGTAATCATCATAAGGACCAGATACATTGTATGCACGCAAGGAAAATGGCCTGGCCTTTGGGTTCTGCACAAAGAAAAATGCGACAAAGGTGTCGGGTTGCCCCGGTTCACTGGAACACTTACAGAACCAATTTGCCAAAGCAGCCCGAGCTTTTCCCTACCGGTCATCAGTCACCGCGTGGATGTCCACCAGCAAATGTACTGGAAGCCGTCAAGACTTGATTTACAATCGTCATTTACAGAACAAACAGTTATGCTCGCGCTCGTACATTCACAGGACACCTACGCGCATTAATACGACCGCAACACGTGTTGAACCGCCCGCCTCGCGTATGGACGCCGTACAGTTTTTCTTCCCCGTTTCTCGTCACAGCTCATAAACCATATCCAGTGATTAATCCATCAATCACACTACATGAAAGCCTGGGAGTCGTTTGGACCCAGCACTGTCGGGAGGGCCGGTGGCTGAGTGACAGGAATATGGATGCCGTTGGTGGTAAATGAGCTCTAACGGTTCCTCGGGGTCTCACCACACCGCCTCTTTCGGCCCGCTGATAGAATTAGGGAGCCCTTGAACCGTGCTGCTCGTGCTTCCTGAAACAATTACCATAAAGCAGTGGGGCCACCGGGCCCAGCGGGTGGTGTATGTGTAGTGGTAGGAGATTCGGGGGGTGTTTACACACAGCTACACAGGGTGCATCCCGCCACCCACGTGAGAACGGGTTATGGGGGGGGCGGGGAACGGAATTTTTTTTTGTTCTAGTTGCACAATATTTTGTTTTCCCCCTGAAATGCCAAACCCAGCCAGCATCATGGGCGGCGGCGGGATCTGTTGTTGCACAGTCAAAGCCACCAGAAATTACCAACTTGGAACGTACTGTGCAGAACAGAACAGCTGGCCTTCATCCTCATATGGATCTGGTTATCTGGTGAAGCCAGTGTGGGTTGTGTTTCTAAACCCCAAGGACATTCTTATTGTTTAATACTAAACGATAGGTTTAAGGAGCGATTCGATGACATCATATTTTATACATGAGGTGAGGGCGAGCGTCACCATGGAGTCCCGACATCCAGACTTCTAGATCAGCCCTGACCAAGTCGAGACGCCCAGTGGCTCATCACCTACTCACAGATCAGCGCCGTGTTTATTTTATAGACGGCCGATTTGACTAGAAGCAGCAGAATACGAATTCCCGACTGCTTCATCTTTATGGTCTGACCTCTTCATTTTTTATGTTACACTAAAAAGAAATATCTTCTCATGGTATCTTCTATGGTTCATTTACATTTACATTTGATCATTTATTGGACGCTTTTATCCAAAGCGACTTCCAAGGTGAGCACAGGGTTCATCACAACATCCCTGGAGCAATGAGGGTTAAGGGTCTTGCTCAAGGACCCACATTGGTAACTTCAGTGGACCTGGGATTTGAACCCCCAACCTTCAGATTGCTAGCCCAACGCCCTAACCACTGAGCTACCGCTTCCACAGAATAAATGGTTCAGAATAAATACAAACAGGAAGGAAAACACTCCATGTCAATGATGCTACTAAATAACATGCAACAAGACCAGACATCTTTCAAATGATATCCATAAAAGGCTTAAAGTAGGCAGGACAGGAAAAAGCCAAGTGGATTTGACATTTTCAGCTAAAAAAGTAAAGGGTCTGGAGTGTTATGAGAATGTCAGCACAGAACCATGGAGTCCCGACATCCAGACTTCTAGATCAGCCCTGACCAAAGCCGAGCTGCCCAGTGGCTCATCAGCTACTCGCAGATCAGCGCCGTGTTTATTTTAGAGACGGCCGAGTTGACTAGAAGCAGCAGAATACGAATTCCCGACTGCCCTCCAGAGAAGGAAACGCTTGGAATTCTGCCCGGGGAAGGTCAGTACCTTTCGGCGTTTGGGCTGCAGCACGTATCAAGGTTAGGGTCAAAGGTCGCAGGACCCAGCCGCTCCGTGCTGCCCTGGCGCCTGCCGGCACAACCCTTAATTTGTAAAAAGGCATGCTCAAATCTTGGAGGGATTCCCTGGCCAAACAGAAGGCTTAAACACAACCAGCACGCCCAAGGCCCCCAGATCGGACTCCACATCCTGACTCCAACTAGGCAAATAAGAGGAATTACCCCTCTACCCCTCCTGCTCTGTGAAAACACTGTGTAATAAGAGGAATTATCTTACTGAAGGGTTAGCTGCAATCAGCACACCTAATAAGAGGAATTACCTTTATGAAGGGACACATCCACCCAAAAAGCATTAGCCAATGGTTGGAGCGGCTCCATCCTGCACATCGCCTCATTATTGCTGGAATTATGTCCGATTTTGTGCCTTATGGACAGTTCAGTTGGGATTAGAGAGCTAAACTGTGCTGCATCGACAGAGAGATATGAATGGTACAGTAACATCAGTTTAAAAAACACTAACATTAAAGTATTTTACGCTAACAAGCAAAAATAATTGCAAGCAGATTTTATTGGAATTAGACGAGCCATGGTGTTTAAAATCTGTAATCAATATATAACGGCATTATATGATACGGTGTGACACAGTGTGATGCAATGTGAATGTCTGTAGATTCTCAAAAAAGCTTTTCCACTTTTATTATAACTATTCATTCATTTCCCCGCTTTATCCTCTATTAGGGTCGCGGTGGGGTTCCCCATGCCCATCCAGGGGAGAACATCTCGGGTGCTGGGCAGACAGACCCAGGACAGGGCGCCAATCCATCGCTGGGCACACACTCACTCACACAGACACACTCTACATGGGACAATTTTGAGAATTCAATTGACTTGATCCATGTTTTTGGACTGTGGGAGGAAACCGGAGAACCCGGAGGAAACCCACGCAGACACGGCGAGAACATGGAAACTCCACCCAGATGGGGATTCGAACCGGGAATCCCTAGTGCTGAGAGGCGAACGTGCTAACCACTAAGTGACCATGCCGCTTTTATTATAATTATACTTATTAAAAATATTTTTAAAAATTTGAGGCGGCACGGTGGCTTAGTGGTTAGCATGTTCTCCTCTCAGCACTAGGGATTCCCGTTCGAATCCCAATCTGGGTGGAGTTTCCATGTTCTCCCCGTGACCCTGTCTCCTCCGTCTTCTCCGGGTTCTCCGGTTTCCTCCCACAGTCCAAAAACATGGATCAAGTCAATTGAATTCCCCATATAGAGTGTGTCTGTGTGAGTGAGTGTGTGTCCAGAGATAGATTGGCGCCCTGTCCTGGGTGTGTCTGCCCAGCGCCCAAGACGTTCTCCCCTGGATGGGCATGGGGAACCCCACCGCGACCCTAATAGTGGCTAAAGCGGAAGATAATGGATGGATAAAAAATGTGAATGATTATAGAATGATTACTAGACACTTACAGTTTGGGGCGGCATGGTGGCTTAGTTGCCATTACTCAGCATCCAGGTTTGAATCCCGATCTGAGTGGAGTTTCCATGTTATCTCCGTGGCGGTGTTGGTTTCATCCCACAGTCCAAAAATATGGATTTAAGGTGTATTGGCTGCTCTGAATTGCCCCCATCTAAATTGCCCCTATATATAGTATGTGTTTTTCTCTGTGAGTGAGTGTGTACCCAGTGATGGTTTGGCACCCTGTACTGATCTGGGTGGTTTTCATGTTCTCCTTGTGTCCACATGTTTTTTTTTTTTTCAGGTATTCCGGTTTCCTCCCACAGTCCAAAAACATGGATTCAAGGTGAACTAACTTCTCTCAATTGCCCCATCCAAATTGCCCCTTTATAGTGTATGATCTGTGATAGATTGCCCTGCAACCCTCGTATAGGATTAAATGTCAGATAAAGGATCGTTGAATGGAACTACACAGTGGTGGTAGAGTGGTGGTGCAGTCTGTAGGCCTGACAGCAGACAGGTCCCTGATTCGAATCCTTTCTTCATTAAGGTAGCATGTTCTCCCCATAGGAACGAGGTGAGGCTGAGAGATCACATTATATTGTAACTAGAATCAAATAGCTAGACCTTTTTTTGTCTCCACATTTGGAGCCGACTACAGCACATCCACTGTGTCCTGTTTCATACACCAGGTGTTAACAAGCAATTATCACGACTAATAGGCGGAAAGCCTCTGACATGTTAATTGTGCACAGAGCCTCCACACTGTATCCAAACTAACAGTGTAAAAGCATTCGGGACCCCTTCAGCAAACCTTTTTCTCTCAGTATTGATAAGAGCCTCTGTTTTGCTGGTACATTGGAAAGATGGGCTGGGCCCTGGGTCTTGATTTGGCCCAGCTGGAGGAAGCGAGTGATCAGAGCCGAGCTGGTGCAGACAGAGCTAAAGTAAACAGCCGCAGTGGCTGAGCAGGCAGTTAGCAGCCCTCGGACAGATGATCGGGGGGCCTGCGTGGACCACACACAGTCTCGAAACTCTGGGACCACACAGGGATTGGGGGAGAGTGGATGTGGGCTGGGTTGGGGGGCCTGTACGCGCAAAATACACGCACCATCGGCAGGGCACTCCTACGGGCAAAGGCTAGTGTCGGGTCAGGGCAGAGTATGGGGTATTAACAATCAGGCACGGGCTCGAAAATGTCCAGTGCGGTGCGGTGTGGCTTCATCTTTATGGTCTGACCTCTTCATTTTTTATGAGAAATATCTTCTCATGGATATGATTCAGAATAAATACAAACAGGAAGGGCCTCGTTTTATTGCTTCCACCTTAACATGACTCCATGTCAATGATGCTACTAAATAACATGCAACGAGAGCAGACATCTTTCAAATGATATCCATAAAGGGCTTAAAGTAGGCAGGACAGGAAAAAGCCAAGTGGATTTGACATTTTCAGCTAAAATAGTAAAGGGTCTGGAGTGTTATGAGAATGTCAGCGCAGAACTGAGCAGATACTGACTTTCCCATCCAGGATTCATGCACTTACCCTCGCATACTTACGCTCACACTCATAAATTAGACTTCTACGAATAAATGCCATTTAAGCCATTTGTCTGGGAGTTTATCTGGACAGTGTCAGGCTGACCTCGGGGCCAGATTGAGGAGTAATGCTCTCAATCATAATTACTGCCCCCTCTGCCACCAACAGACGTGAGAGAGCGCGCAAGAGAGAGAGAGAGAGAGACAGGGCGAGAGATGGACACAGCACTGAGGGTGTTCACTACTGAAATCTGCACCTCCACCGAGATAAAGTGAACGCAATGCAGAAAAACACGCTGAAACAGCGCAGCTGGCAAAAACAGATGGTCAGCACACATGAAGGGAGAACACAGAACTTATCTCACGGCTAAATTCCTCGTATTTAAGATAAGACCGATTTATGGATTTAGTCAAACCCAGTGCTTTATATTACACCTGGTTCGAAAACACTGTCTGATTTATTTCGCTGCAGTGCCAAAGAGAAGATTTTTAAATAGTGATCATTCTCAGGACCTCTGTGTCAGACGTCGGGAGAGTCTGAGGGTCTGAGGGCCAGCAACAATTCTACAATTCTAAAGTAAAATAATATATAACTCTAAAACGCCATGATTTAAATAATTATATATACAAAAAAAATTTAGGAAATGGATATATGGGGATGAGGATATTTTAATATTGCTAATATAGTCCATACCTCAAATAAAACAATCATATGCCTGTGTGTGTGCATTTGTACACTGTGTGTGTGCATGTTGTGTATGTGTAATATATATATATATATATATATATATATATATATATATATATATATATATATATATATATATATATTATTTATTTATTTTTTACACATGCACACACGCACACACACTCACACACTGTGTACAAATACACAGATGCGTGATCTCTCTCTCACACACACTCACACACACACAAACACACACACACACACACTCACACACACACACACATAAATTACTGTGCTTGCATATAAATGATCACACACATACACACACATATAATGTCTGTCTGTGTGTGTGTGTGTGTGTGTGTGTGTATATGTGTGCTTATTTACATGCAGTAAGTTGTGTGTGGCTTTTGTGTCTCTGTATATTATATATACAAAAAAAAATAGAAAATGGATATATGGGGATGGGGATATTTTAATATTTCCTATAACGCCATATCTCAAATAAAACAATCATATGCAAGTGTGTGTGTGTGTGTGTGTGTGTGTGTGTGTTTACGCATCTGTGTACAGTATTTGTACACTGTGAGTGTGTGCGTGTGTGCATGTGTAATATATATATATATATAGATAGATAGATAGATAGATATTTATTTTATTATTTTTTTTACACATGCACACTCACACGCACAGTGTACAAATACACAGATGTGTCCACACACACATAAATTACTGTGCTTGCATGTAAATGAGCACGCACATATACACACACACACAAACACACACACACACATATATAATGTCGGTCTGTGTGTGTGTGTGTGCTTATTTGCATGCAAGCGCAGTAATTTGTGTGTGGGTCTTGTGTCTCTTTTATTTACTCTAATTGCCACCAGTGTATCAACTGTGTGCTTCCAACTGTGGAAACAGTTTGGGGAAGGCCTGTTTCAAAGTAAAGCCATGGCTGTGTGAGTTTGGTGTGGAAGAATTTGAATGAGCCCTGATCTCAATCCCATCAAACACATTTAGAATGAACTAGGACAGAAATTGCAATTATTATACAATATCTGATTCAAAAAATTAAAAAGAGCTTTAAGATAGATATCCAAGAGGATTTTGTACATCAGCAGAACATGACAAATACATTTGTTAAGACAACAGAAAGAGAGTTCTTTGAACTGGGTGTAAATAGTCAGTTGGAATATAAATACAGTTGGGGTCCATATGAAGTCACAGGACAGAAAGAACCAACCTGCAGAGTACAGAGTCCATGTACCAGTTCCATGAAACCAGTTCCATGTTAAAATATAAAGATAAAATAAATGAAGGCCTGTGTAATGTGTTGCCCTTAAAATTAAAGACTTTAATTAGAATGCTTGTGGTTGTTTGTGTTTGTGACTATGTACTTTAGCCCGGCTACTTTAGAGTCTGTGGACAGTAAATGAAAAGCATTGGCAGTTTTAGAATAACAGCCTGTAAAGCAGCGCACCACAAAGTGACAGCGTAATCAAGTTTGCTGTCGTGAGTATGTCACTCTTTCAAAACACAGTGTATAGAACTGGAGATAATGAAAGCTGAAGAGGTTCACATATAATTACGGCTGAAGTTTGGTGTGATTGCAAATCCAGAAAAGAGATGGATTCATGCGAGAAGTTTATTTACGCTGTTTTTATGCTCTGACTAAATGGGTAAGGGGAGAACGGATGCTCTTAGCTGAGGGACTTGAACGAGGATTTAGGACGATAACACTTGTCTGAGCTCTGGCACAAAGTGCGCATGTATAGCCGCATGAAATATGACTGAGAGGCCAAGAAACAATAACACAGACTCTCTCCTTCCTGCAAGACTTGTAGGGTGTCTAGAATCCTGCTGGGCAACACAGGGGTCGTGACCCATCCAGCAGCTTCAACACACGGTTCCACACAGCATGGGAACAGTTCTATACATGGATACACATACACACACAAACACACACACACACACACACATACATTTTTATTTTATTTTTTTTTTACAATACATACACACACACAAATATATATATATATATATATATATATATATATATATATATATATATATATATATATATATATATATATATATATATTTTTTTTTTTTTTTTTTTTTTTTTTTTTTTTTTTTTTTTTAAATAACTAAATCTATTTAATCCCTCTGGGACATCATGTTCTGTATTATATTCCTAAATCCACACTGTCTTTAAGATTAGATTTATAAAACCTATTATTTTAACATCCAACCGGCAGACATGCAAAATGCAAAATGTTTTTCCTTAATTGATTTTTTCTAATTATATTTTAAATTATATAATTATAAAATAGTATATATTAATAGATTTGAATAGATTTTTGTTTACTTGTATATTTATTGGTATTCACTATAACAAGGTATAAATATCTAAGCCACATGGCAGTGTGTGTCTGAAGGAATGAATTGTTCTGTAGCTTCATTCATCCAAAGTCCTACATGTATCCTTTAGGGCAGCATTGTCCCTGCAGGATATGACGAAAGGGAAAAGGAGTGAGTGGCCCTCTGAATAACCCAAAGCTTGGCCATCCACATTTGGGTTTTTCCTTGTTGGACCTATAGATAGTTGAACCTGCATTAATTACCAATAGCTCTGAGCAGTGCAGAGGGAAACTCTGAGGGAAGGATCTATTGTTTTAATGCACTCCATCTATTGTTTGAAGTCGTTGTTGGGAGTAACTATGGTAATGAGTTTACTTTCCTCTCCACCTTGCACTAATAAAAGACCTGTCAAAACGCAGGAAGCCTTAAGGAAGATAAGGGTTCTGTGCAAAGGCGCATTAAAAAATACCATAATTCGTGCACCTCTGAAGAATTAGTGGGATTTAACTCTTTACATAAATTATAAGGTTTAAACAACAAAAAAAAACGTAACATAATAATAATAATAATTATTAATATTGTTAAAATACATGTTTAGTTTGAAAACTAAACTTCTGAATTTAAGTATCACTAACAAGAAACTATTTAATAACCTTGTAAATATAATTATTTTTTTAATGTTTTTTTACAAGTTAATTATTTGCAAAACTAAATATTAAATTTATTTATTATGAAGTTATTAAAATTTATATACTGTCAATGCATGTATATATATATATATATATATATATATATATATATATATATATATATATATATATATATATATATATATAATACATGCATTGTAATTTACATTTACAATTACATGTAAATATAATAGACATTATATAAATTACAATAGAAAAT